>NW_020870796.1:448438-455938 GCF_003789085.1 Penaeus vannamei
AGCTTCATTGCCCCTAAAAGGAAATAGCGTCTTCATTATTGCCCATGGTTAGCTTAGACTATTATTGGGGAAACAGTCCACCCCTCAGGGTCCCCTTGATGGGTAAGGGCTAGACAACTAAAACGGGAATACCGTGACCATGGTTCCCTCAGGCCGTTCAGGACTGACACAAAGTCAGCATTTCATCCTTTCAGCACGGCTCTCACACCTTAGGGAGTGGATAGTAGAAGGGGCTTGAAAAGGAACGGAAACGGAAAAGGAGAGGGGACATGTTTAATGTTTGTAAATAAAAGGGCAAAAGAGAGTTAAAAATTACGATAAAATGTGCTAGATGCCAAAGGTTTGAGAGCGTTATAGGATAGTATGGTAGTGAAAAGGATAAAAGGGGAAGGTATAGGAGAAATGTTCAAAGAAGAATAATGGTTAATGGTTAAAAGCGAAATAAATGTGCTAGACATCTAAAGTCATATAACACTATAGGAAATTATAGTAAAGGGTGATGTCAGGTGATAGTTGCTATGCGTCAACTATCTGATGTTGGAAAGTTGAAGATGGGTAAGGGTGTTGATGAGGGAAAGGGTTATCGTGGTTTAGGTATGGGAATTAGATCAAGTGAAGGATATTTATGCATCTGAAGGAGAACAGGTTGTTATAAGAAGCAAAGATATGTCGTAGGTCTGGTCTGTGAGAACAGAAACCGCGAATATTCCAATGTAGGAAAGCTATATCTTAGTTATTTTTAAGTGAAAGCGCCGGTGTGTTGGGAATCTGGGGAAGGAGCTAGGGGTGTAAAGGAGGGTATCAGGAGGTGGGGACTGGGGAAGGGCATTGTTGTGACATGAGTGATTCTCGTGTGTATCCGGAGGGAGTGGAAAGGATAGAGGGATGGAGGGAGGGAGAATGTGCCTATAGTTGGGGTTGAAGGGGGTGGGTTGTGTTGGGAGGGAGTAGATGTGGGGGAGTATTAGTGTAGGAGGATGATATCGGAGAAGGATGGATAGTTGGAGTTGAAGGGGATGTGTTGTCTTGGGAGGGATTAGGAGGAAGGGGTGTAGGGGTGTTGTGAGTAAGAGGGGGATGGATATCAGGAGGATGGATATCGGAGGTGGACGGATTGAGGGGTTAGGTTGTGTTGAGGGAGTAGGAGGAAGGGGTGTAGGGGGAATATTAGTAGGAGGGGTATGAATATCGGCAACCACTTCAAGTGTGGAAGGAGCATGAGTTATGGGATCTTGTGTCTCAAGCATATAGCTTTGAATGTCATCCATTGTTTCTGCAGTGGAGTTTGTTGGAGAGTTTTGTGAGAAGGTAATTGTTTCTGCAATGGAATTGGTTGGAGAGTTTTGTGGAATAAAGGTTTTCTTATGAGGGGGGAAGAGGAGACTGGTGTCTCAGGAACAAAGGTATAGGTAGGTGGAGGTGATTGTGCTGTAGGGGAAGAAGGGTTAGAACGTTTAGTCTGTCTACTGCGGGTAGTGCGGGGAGGGAGAGGGGTTGGTGTTGGGGCTGTAGTTGAGATTGGGGTGTCTGGGTTTAGAGTGGCAAAGGAATTGGTCTGAGGGATGTAGAATGTAGAAGTGGAAATGGGGACATTTTGGGTGGAGGGGGAGGGCTGAGCGAACGATGTTTAGAATGGAGTATGAGAGAAACCTTGTCGACGTGCTTGTCTGGCTTCACGTAAAGTGAGACCATTTTTGTATCTGAGAGTTGCTACCTCAGATTCAAACTTGTAAGTGGGACAGCCTCTATAAAATACATTATGGGGGCCAGTTAGCACATGTTCGTGTTTGTGCTGAGCAGTTTGATCGATTATGACCAGGTTGGGCACATATGGGGCATCGGTCTGTGGAACGGCAATGTTTGGCAGGATGTCCAAAGCGCCAACAGTTTTGACATTGACGGGAGGGGGTTGGTATGGTCGAACAGGGAGGGATTGTCCACCAATGTAGATACGTAAGGGAAGGTCATGTGTACGAAGGTAATTTTGGCAATATTGGTTCGGATTCTTTCTTGTTGACCTTTAGGAGGAATGGTGTAGCAATGTACTGATTTCACATCTTGGTCTTTGAGGCATCCTAATAAGTCTTCTCCACAGTCTGACCAATCTTTGGTATCGACTGGGCAGTTTGCTGGGGAGAGAGAGACAGTTCCGGTACATATTAAGGGTTGGATGAGGTTCTGCAGGAATGGGGTTGCCAGAATGATCAGTTAAATTTGATAGTGCTATAGATTCAGTTTCTGATCTGACTGTTACAAGACGGGAGCGATCGCGTCTGGTATAGAAAGGGACTCTGCCTACTTGTTTTTGGAGGCATTGTTGAAAGAGAAGAGTGTTGCCTGAGTAAGGAGCTGTAGAAGGGATCACGAAAAATCGGTCCCATTTAGCTGGGCTAAACAGAGTATTTAAGATATCTGTAGGGTTGGTGGTGGTGGATGGTCGGGGACGTGTGGAAGAGGGAGTATTACGGAATGATGGAGAATAAGGCTGCAAGGTAGTAATAAGGGAGGATTGGTTGTTTGATGAAGGTTGCGGGGTAAGTTGATGATTTGAGGAAGTTGGGTGGGTAGGAATGTCTTCTGGAGATTGATTCTCTGCTTGGGTGGGTAATGCACTAGTAGGCATTGAGGAGTGGGTAGTAGTTTGTGTTCGGAGCCGTGGTCAAAGGAGAGCCTGGGTTGGGGCTATTTGATAAAGGGGCTAGCCTCACTGCCTCTAATAAATGGATTACATTTTCATTACTGGTCATGGGGAACCTGGATTATATAAAAGGCATCAACTGGTCCACCTCCATCGCTAGTGAAAGGTAAGGGCTAGATTAGTCGGGAGTACCGTGCCCATAGTTCCTGCAGGCCGTTCAGGACTGGCACAAGGTCAGCCTTTCATCCTCTCAGCACGGTTCTCACACCTTAGGAAGTAGATAGTAGAAGGGGATGGAGAAGGGGTGGAAACAAAAGCTGGAGGGGGAAAAGACCATGCAAAATTAGTTGAGTCGAGGGCTGAGGCCCTAGGCAGGGGAGATCCCTGCACTGGGTCTCAGTCTCCGTCTCCTAAGCCCCCCCCCCAGGCACAACAACGGGCAAGGGATTGGGGGGGGGGTCAACTATCTAGAGTAATGTTGGAAAATTGAAGATGGGTAAGGGTGTTGATGAGGGAGAGGGTTATGGTGGTTTAGGTATGGGAATTAGATCAAGTGAAGGATATTTGTGTGTCTGAGGAAGAACAGGTTGTTATAAGAAGCAAGGGTATGGCGTAGGTCTGGTCTGTGAGAACAGAAACCGCAAATATTTCCAACGTAGGAAAGCTATATCTTAGCTATTTTATGAGTGAAAGCGCCGGTACGTGTTGGGGAATCTGGGGGGGGAAGGAGATAGGGGTGTTGTGACATGAGTGATTCCCGTGTGTATCCGGGAGTGAGTGGGAAGGATGGAAAGGATGGAGGGAGGGAGAATATGCGTATAGTTGGAGTTAAAGGGGGTGGGTTGTGTTGGGAGGGAGTAGGTGGAAATGGTGTGGGGGAATATTAGTGGTAGGAGGATGGATATCGGAAGGATGGATGGTTGGAGTTGGAGGGGATGTGTTGTCTTGGGAGGGATTAGGAGGAAGGGGTGTAGGGGTGCTATGAGTAAGAGGGGGATGGATTTCAGGATGGATATCGGTGGTGGACGGAATTGTGGGGGTTAGGTTGTGTTGAGAGCGAGTAGGAGGAAGGGATGTAGAGGGAATATGAGTAGGAAGGGTATGGATATCAGCAATCACTTCAAGTGTGGAGGGAGCATGAGTTATGGAATTTTGTCTCAAGCATATAGCTTTGAATATCTTCCATAGTTCCTGCAGTGGAGTTGGTTGGAGAGTTTTGTGGGACAAAGGTTTTCTTTATGAGGGGCGGAAGAGGAGACTGGTGTCTGAGGAGTAAAGGTAAAGGTAGGTGGAGGTGAGTGTACTGTAGGGTAAGAAGGGGTGGAACGTTTAGTCTGTCTTTTGCGGGTAGTGCGGGGGAGAGGGGTTGGTGTTGCGGCTGTAGTTGAGATTGGGGTGTCTGGATTTAGAGTGGCAAAAGAATTTGACTGAGGGAGGTTGAATGTAGAAGTGGAATTTTGAGGTGGAGGGGGAGGGGTAGAGCGAGTGACATTACTGGAGTAGGGAGTATAAGAGAAGCCTTGTCGGCGTGCTTCCTGTCTGGCTTCACATGGAGTGAGACCATTTTTGTATCTGAGAGTTGCTAACTCAGACTCGAACTTGTAGGTGGGACAGCCTCTATAAAATACATTATGGGGACCGCTGCAGTTAGCACATGTGCGTGTTTGTGCTGGGCAGTTTGATCTGTTATAACCGGATTGGGAATAGAGGGGGCATCAGTCTGTGGAGCGGCATTGTTTGGCAGGACGTCCAAAGCGCCAACAATTTTGACAATGACGGGGAGGAGGTTGGTATGGTCGAACGGGAAGGTCATGTGTACTGAAAGTAATTTTGGCAATGTTGGTGAGTTTCTTTTGATGACCTCTAGGAGGAATGGAGTAGCAATGTACTGATATCACGTCCTGGTCTTTGAGGCAGCCGAGCAAGTCATCACCACAATCTGACGAATCTTTGGTATCGACTGGCCAGTTTGCTGGGGAGATAGAGACAGTTCCGGTACAAGTATTAAGAGTTGGATGAGGTTCTGCAGGGATGGGGTTGCCAGAGAGATCAGTTTTGACACTGTTATAGCTTTAGCTTCAGATCTGACTGTTACGAGAAGTGAGCGATCGCGTCGGGTACGGAAAGGGACTCTGCCTACATGTTTTAGGAGACATTGTTGAAAGAGAAGAGTGTTGCCTGAGTAAGGAGCTGTAGGGGGGATCACGAAAAATTTAGCTGGGCTAAATAATTAGTTAAGATATTTGTAGGGTTGGTGGTGGTTGGAAGACGGGGGCGTGTGGAAGCGGGTGTTGTTAAGGGGGGTAGTATTACGGAGAGATGGAGAATAAGGCTGTAAGGTAGTAATAAGGGAGGTTGGGGTGTTTGATGAAGAACGTTGTAGGGGTCGAGTTGATGAATTTGAGGAAGTTGGGAGGGTAGGCATGTCTTCTGGAGATTGAGTCTCTGCTTGGGTGGGTAATGCACTAGAAGGCATTGAGGAGTGGGTAGTAGTTTCAATGTTCGGAGTCGTGGTCAAAGGAGAGCCTGGGGTCGGGGAGCCGGTGGGGCTATTTGATGAAGGGACAAGCTTCATTGCCCCTAATAGGGGTATTACATCTTCATTACTGGCCATGGGATGCCCTGATTATGTAAAGGGACATAAACAGTTCACCCCCCAGTGCCCTGTAGGGGGTAAGGGCTAGACAATTAAATCAGGTTCCCGCAAGACATTCAGGACTGGCACAAGGCCAGCCTTTCATCCTTTCAGCACGGCTCTTACACCTTAGGAAGTAGATAGTAGAAGGGGTTAGAGAAGGGACAGAAACAAAAAGCTGGAGGGGGAAAAGACCATGCAAAATAAGTCGAGTCGAGGGCTGAGGCCCTAGGAAGGGGAGAACCCTGCATTGGGTCTCAGTCCCTGTCCCCTAAGCCCCTCTACAACAACAACGGGCAAGGGATTGGGGGGGGACTAGAGGGGGAAAAGACGATGCAAAATTAGTCGAGTCGAGGGCTGAGGCCCAAGGCAAGGGAGATCCCCGCACTGGGTCTCAGTCCCCGTCTCCTAAGCCCCCCAACGACAACAACGGGCAAGGGATTGGGGGGAACCTTTTGTAATTATATATTGCTAGGACAGAATGTAAATGAAAGCCCAAATGTATCATCCCATACAGTATATTTTCTTCTATAACAGTAAAGCTAAAATTCATTTCACATCCTTAGTGAACAAAATCTTACACTGAATAACTACTTTTTGTTTACAAATGTCACACAAGATACAGTAGGTATTTTTCCTGTATAACCATTTTAAGGATTTAGATCACAGATCCATGGTTACACTGAAAAAAGAAAATATTGCAGCAGAATACAACATATAACAATGCATCCCTTTGCTATAAGCCAAAAAGAACTGAACACATCTTCAAAATACTTGTTTCTATAATCAGAAAAAAAAAGAAAAATAACTTTCAAAAAGGAGGAAACTGGCCCCTATTTTTTAAATTAGGTTTTAAACCACTTCTTAGATCTTTGGTTCATTTTATATTTTACTATAAAAATCTATTTTCTTTCTATATATATTTTAATGCTAACAAAGGTACTTTTGTTTTCTTAATTTTCAAGTGTCTGCTTTAGATGTAATAAAACCTTGAAATCCAAATTATCCATTTATGTGTCAGGTGTGATATACATATTTGTTTTCCTTCTACATTTATATCTAGCTTTACATTTGTGTTTGTAATTAAACAATAATGTTAGGTCTGTACCTGTCTCTGCAACTGTTGGTGTCCATTGTTTTTAATTTGTGTAAAAGTCAGGTACCTAACCACAAAAGAGGTAATTGGTCACTATGCAAACAAGAAAACCATTAAATCTATATTGCCTGTGTAAATTCTGTCAAGTGTGAAGAAAAAATATCTCTTAACAGCCAAAACATTAGATATCAAGAAACTTGAAGATAAGGCAAATGCAGAGAGTAACCACAACAATACTTACTAATTTAACAATATATCACAATTGGTAATTAAATTCCCAACACTCTGATTGTACAGTATTCCTGTCAATGCTCATTTATTGTTCAGCTCTTTCACAAGGTATAAAAGACTAATATTTCAATTCACTAATCAACAAATCCCTAAATAATTGTGATGATACAAAACACATTTTGTCTTTCCTGAAGTTATGTCTTTCTTTCTTGGTATTGTCCAACAGGAGATATCCACAAAAAATGGTTACTGTGAGAAAGGGAACCTTTTATTAGAGCCCCTACTTTTTTCTTCAATTATTCATGACTTCTTACATGGAGCTAAACTGTTATAACAACCATACTATGCTATCTATTAATTAGTTAATGATTGTATAAAACTATAAACAGTTTACATATAATATATATCTATTTCCAAAAAATATTTCAAATGCAAATTCATATATAATTCTATTTTCATGATTTTGTTATAAGCACAAAAATAATGACCTAATGACCTAATTTACATGGGCTTATAGCATGTGAACCTATGGTTAAACAATTAGAACTGGACAGTTATTTTTAGGCATTGAGCATTCAAAAAATAAATTTGGATTGTGTTCTAGCTCATTTGTGCACAATTTATTTCTAAAGGCTATTCAAATAAAATGCAGTGTTCTTTCCCTTGCTTATAATCCTTAGAAATACCTCTATTATCTTCAGCAAAACTACTAACTTACCTAATTTTGTGGTGCAATCAAATATTGGGAATTTAATTATACATTTGGCTTAGCATTTTTTAAGAAATGCCAGTTACATCTTACCTCTATGTGGGGGGATTGTTATTTAACAATACAAATTTTTATCGGCAAGTTTCCAATAAACGTGTCTATACAAGAATAATTTTTTCAACATTTTTAAT
>NW_020870796.1:468438-473438 GCF_003789085.1 Penaeus vannamei
GTCCATTATTAATTTTATATTTTTTCACAGTTTCTTTAAACTTATTATTACAATAATCATATGAGAACGATAGTACAATATATCAATCATAACTGTGCTATTAAGATAATCAAACTTATTTCCATTATCAAAGCCAACACTACATTCAATATCTGTAATACCCCTTTTGTCCCCTCCCCCAAAAAAAAATTACTTCTTATGAAAATTAATAAAACCTTATGTATCAGCATTTGCATAATTACTTCCTATAACAATTTAAGACTGTATATCTGCAAAAAAAATAAAATATAATTTATATAAATTTTACACTTAACATATAAGGAGACACATTCTTTCATATACATACCTTCACTTAGACTTTCACATCCCAGCCATACTGCATCTAATTTCCCAATCCAAACAATGTGTGTAGCGTCCAGTAACAATGTCACAAAATGGTACTCAGTCTGGATGTATGTGAAACTGGTAGTATAATCCCTTGGCTTTAAAGACTTCATCAACATCACATCATTCTATTGCCAATATTTAGTATACAAAATAGTCTCTTTTACATTATACCTTTACCTAGAAGTAAGTCATCCATTCAAACTCCTACTTTGGGATATCCTGTAGAAAAAAGTACAAAGTTCAGAGCATAATTTCGTTTACCAAAATTTCTGTAATGGCCAATGAGAGCAGTAACAAATCAACAGACAGAGTTTTTACTCACCTCTTCATCCCATCCTTCAAGCTCTCCAGCAAAGCTTGTAATGGTGTCTACGTAGTTCTGCTAGCTTTGTCCGCTCATTCTCCAGCTGCTTTTCTGTCTCCAGCATCTTTACTAGGGTCTCCATTTCCAAGCGCTTTGCTGAGTGCAAACTCAATTTGGAGAAATCTAGGGTTGCTGTAAAATCAAACATCCATGATCAGATCTTCATTTTCTCTTATATTCATAAAAATTATTAAATTAAGTAAATGTGAAACAAAACAGATATGCTGCCATATTTTCCAAGTACTTCAAATATAAAGCTTCTCTTCTCCCTTTCCTTCCTTGTCCTTCCTGTTCCACCTTCATCCCTTCTTTCCATTCCTCTACTACCTCTTTACTTTCATTATAATCAGACTTACAAGCAGTAGAAATCTTGTCTCTACAATTTTCAGCAGTTGCCACCACTGTTCCCGTCAAAGTCGAAATTTGCTTGGCAGTAGTACTAAGGTCTTGCCATTTTCTTGCTAGACTTCTCAGCCTTCACCCTTGAAGCCATGACCAGCTGCATAGAAGAAGCAGCAATCTCACGTGATGCTACAATGACTTCCTCAAACTTTCCTTTTCCACTTACAACTTGATCAGCAGCACACCTGGAACAAATTTATTTTATATAAATATAAGTCAATCTACTCATCGTACAATACATTCATTAACCCATAAAGTACTTTTCCATCCTCCATTCACAAATCAATCCTTAAAATAGTCTTTCTTTATAGAAAAAGACATTCATTACAATATGGTGACATATTATCAAACATCTATGAAGTATTCATTCTTTAAATTAATGAATTATATTTTCTTTTTTGAATTGCCCAATTCTAATTTCCTGGTCAAAGATAAAATATAACCAAATATAATTATATATACTGAATTACATTCTAAGTCACATGTATGACAAACTTCTGGCAGCACATACATAAGAGCCTGACATGCAATGGCAACAGCCTTAGCACCCGAGAGAAGGCCCTCCGTCCAGCGGTGGTTGCGTTTGTAGAAACTCTCGGGGTGAGGCTCCCCCTTTCCCAAGCAACAATCTCTCTCTGTAAGTCTGACGCTCTTACAACTAACTGTCTTACTGCTGCCATGAGGTCACTGCAGGTTCCCAGGATGCTTTCATTGACCTGGATTTCAAGAATAACAATGTATGAATAACACTTACAATACAATATATGAAAGTGATATAAAATATATGATCTTGTACAATACTGTGCACTCATATAATCAATTTTTGCTGAGAGTTAGTTCTCCCTACATTCTCAAGAATGTTTTATTCTTCTCTTACAATTTTCCTTTTATTTAAACAATAATACATTTAAAAAAACTGAGTTATTTAGGTTCCAAGCTACCATTAATATAAATATCAATCTCAACTACTAACTGTACAATGAAGTACCACACACATGGACATAGCATCATGCAAACATCTTAGTATACAACAGTACATGTCAGTGTGGTCAGTAAGCCTATCCTTAATTTCCTATTTTCACTGGAAACTTTAGAAACCTTGAAAAAAACTCAGTCAAATCAAAAATATTAGTCTGTCTGATTTAGCCCTTCATTTAGTTTTCACAGTGAAAGCCACTATACGAAACATCAACTCTAAAATTATTAATAAATATCATCACTCATCTAGTACCATCATAAAAACTTCAGCTTTACAAAATATGGCTTGCTACAAGAAATTTATAGTTTCTTTGGGTCTCCTCTCAGTTGTGTCATGTGCTGTAAAATCAGAGTCAATTCAATTTTCTAAAAAAAAAAAAATGTATGTGTATAATATATATATATATATATATATATATATATATTATATATTATATTTATATATTATATATATTTATATATATATATTATATTATATATATATGTATATATATATATATAATATATATATTATATATATATATAATACATATATATAATATATAATAATATAATAATATATATATAATATATAATATAATAATATATATAATATATATAATATATATAATAATATATATATATATAAATTATAATTATAATATATATAATATATATAATATATATATAATATATAATATATAATATATATAATAATATATATAATATATATAATATATATAATATATTAATATATATATAAATATATATATAATATATTATATTCTGGTAAAAAGACAACCAGAAAGGATAACTTTCATAATATTCTTTGAAATATTTATCATAGCATCGACCCCAGGGAGGTGAGTCCTGGCACTGTGCTAGGGTATGCAGAGATTATGGAAGGTCAGGTGGCATCCATTGAAGCATCTTCAACCCTCAGCCAGTAAAAGGACCTGCCTTCAGAATTCCCGGTACCTTACTAGTTTTTGCCAGGCTAATTTTAAAGATCTGTCATCTAACCCGCTAACTATTGAACACTGTCAGCGGAAAAATAAGTATAGAATTGTAGGTGCCACAGGGTGAGTTCCTGGATGATGGAGACAGTCTATACAGCTGGTTCAACTTTGGTTATAGTAAAGATGAGTAATTTTTTGTTCCCTGAGAAACCAGCCCAAAAGAGAAAGCAGCAGAAAGGTACTTGTGAGGTTGCCGCTTCCAGTGACGTTGCTAGTCCAGAACCAGCCTGCGCACCGATTTTGATACCCCCCGGATTATGAGCTTCCAAATGGATTGTCAGTAGCGGGTTAAGGTTGGTATGTCTCACTTAACAGTTCCACATATTCTAGTCACCATCCACAGCAGCTAGAGTGTGGGTGTCAACCCATACCCCAAAGCCCAGGAAGGTGAGCCCTGCACTTTGCTAGGGTATGCAAAGTTTGTGGAACATTAGGTTGCATCCATCGAAGCACCTTCGACCCTCAGCCAACAAAAGGACCTGCCTTTAGAGGTCACCTTTACAAGTTTTGCAGGCTAATTTCAAAGGCCTGTCATCTAACCCACTAACTATTGAACACTGTTAGCAGAAAAATAAGTATAGAATTGTGGGTGCCACAGGGTGAGTTTCTGGATGATGGAGTTGACAGTCTATACAGCTGGCTCAACTTTGGTTATGGCAAAGAGGAGTTATTTTTGTTCCCTGAGAAACCAGCCCAAGAGAGAAAGCAGAAGCAGGATACTAGTGAGGTTGCCACTTCTGAGCCTGTAAAGAATGCCGACTCATCATCGCCATACCAGCTACAGCATGACAACCTTACACCAGATCAAGTAATGCAGTTGGACAAGATGGTGACCAGCTTGCCAGACCTCTTCTCAGGAGACAATATGCCTTTGGGTGTAGTTCCTGGGGCACAGCCATGTATCCGCACCATCCTGTCTGTGTTCAGCAGTGGAGGCTTCCCAGGCAATAAAGAAAGTCATAAGGGCTGAGTGTGACCCCATGCTAGTGCAGGGTGTGATAGCTCAGTCTACAAGCCCATGGTTGTTGCCAGTAGTTCTTGTATGGAAGAAGAATTGGTCACACCATTTCTGCATCGATTCCAGAGGCCTTAACTAGATGACCACCACAGATACGTACTCATATACCTTGCACTGATGAGATCCTGGACTCAGGTCAGATGTGGTACAGAGTTGTAGACAACTGGTCAGCATATTGGGCCATCTCTGTCCACCTACTAGATCAACCACAGACTGCATTCACCAATGGTAATTGTCTTTTTCACTTCCAGCACCTTTCCTTTGGCCTTTCCACTGGACTGACTACATTCCAGAGGATGATGGACCTTGTGTTAACCCAGTGCCGACGGGTAAAAAGTTTGGCAAGTGGACGTATGGACGGGGTTGTTGGCACGCATCGGCAGTCTCCCCTGTTTGCGCCCGGCTCGATCGTTAGTTTCCGAGCGACATTTAGCACCTAAAAGCTTTTATTTTGCTATGATTTATAAAAATATTAAAATTCTGAAGATTTACCTTCATTATAGGTGCCATTGCCTAAAATCTTTACCACATAAATGAAGCCGCTACCATCGGAGAAAAACAAACTCCTTCCAACAAGCCAGTGGCGCAGGGAATGGGCATGACACGATGCCACCCGTCTTTCGGTCCACAACCGCCATGGCATGTATGTACATGCCACCCGGCGGCAATGGGTTAATGCCAGTGTTGGGACTGCACACACTGGCTTAAGGTGCGGTTCAACTGGCCTTGTGTACACGCAGGTCTGGCAGTAAGCATGGCTATGGATCTACACTCACATCAATGCCCATCAGACTTTCATTAATAAATTTTAATTAGTATATCAGTTTCCGTTCTTCTTTCTTCATAAAGCCTG
>NW_020870796.1:478438-488438 GCF_003789085.1 Penaeus vannamei
TTTCTCTCTACTAGCAACACTTTAAAATAAATAACCATTCTGCTTAGCACCTTTCCAAACTTAATCTGAGAATAATAAAGAGAAAATCTGCTGTAATATAAGCCCAAATGACCATTATAACTAGAAAACACATTCAATAACATCTTAAAAATTTGGAACATATAAATACATCTAAAACAAAACCATATTTTAATCTTCCTAACAGAAGTGCTCATAAGAAAATTAATGAAACAAACTAGAAAAAAATAATGAGTTGCAACTATACATGGAACTCAATAATTACTCCCATTAGCAACACTGACTTATATGCAATTAAACCCTTCTTTAGCAAAATCATTTCATGTACAAGTGTACATAGCCCATATAAACCATATCATATATGCAACAACTGTGTCCAACCTCAAGTGAATAATAGCATATGGGCCTTACAAATGTTCAGTAAGATTAAATTCTAAAACACCCTGTGATGGTAACGAGTCTGTTTAGTCGACTGTGACAAAGTTTTAAAGTCTTAAAGGGAATGTAACACTTAACAAAGGATCCCCCCCAAAAAGAAGTGCAAGAGTGCAAAAAGGAATGATGAACAGTGTGATATCCCATCACCCAACAAGACCAAACTAGACATTGCTAAATGTCCCAATAAAATTGTGATTGGTCATTTGATTTCTTTAGATGCAAATGGAAACAGTTTATAATCCCCCAGAGTTCATAGAACATGACCATGTCATTACATGATAGAACACTATGACACATAACATCAAGCAAAACTGAGTTTTCATAAATGCTTCATTCTTTTAATAATTCATAAGCATTTGGTGGTAGCAAATATCAAAAACAATTTGCTCTATTAGTTCCAAGTAAATCCAATTGATTTTATTTTTTCTGGAAATATATTGACACAAAATCTATCAATTTCAAATACAATTTCTTAAAGATTTGAAATGCTTGCATCCCTCTTATTTCTTTTCTTAAATTAAAGATTTTTACAAGCCTTATCAATAATATGAAACAATCTATCAATGCAATCATGAAAATATTCAAACTACTACTAATATTCGCTTGCATTATGGAGAGCAGCATAGTTAAGAAATTGAATATCCTATACTACAATTAACCTGAAATATTTAAGTAGTGATATAGGTCATATCAGTCACATAATGCTTGGGAAGTCCAACCTAAGACACCATTTATCTTGTGTGACACACCAAGCCAGAAAATCCTTCAAAGGAATTTTTCTGCCTATATGTTAAGAATTCTATATCTGTTGTTTTGGTAGTCCTGTTTTGTATTTGGCTGAGGAAAGCTGTCTGGCTCCTAACACATTTCAACATTTATACTTCCTAAAATGTTTCCAAAAACCTAATGAAACTTATAAATTGGTAACCATTATTACCAAGCATGAAATTTCTATGTGAATGTACAATCCATTGAGAAAAGAGCTATGTATGTGCAAACAAAATCAATAAATTGAAATTACAATGTACATGGAATGTATATTATGTCATCCACAACCAATGGGTTAAAATCTCTTTTTAGCCTCATTTCCTAAAGAATTATGTGAGCCACAGCCAAAAGCATAAAGAGGGGGGTAAATGAATGTTTCAGATACTCCTAACTGTTCATTTGAGTATCTGACTGCATGTGATGCATAGGTTAATTTACAATTACTTTAATTGCTAGTCAACATTTTCATTCTTTGTGAAGTATCACCATAACAAATATATTTCCCTAGTTTTTTCAGAGAAATATCTTTGCAAAAAAGGTGGCTTGGAAGCACTTGCTATGTGCTTATTATGTAGAATTAGGAAATACACTCAACACTTGAAAATTCAAACTTAAACAATTTTAACTTCTGTTATTTCAATAGCCATAGATTCTTCCAACCTACCCACTGCTTATATCAAACAAAGGTTGATATATCACTAAGCCAGTGAGTTCAACTATTATGTGTTTTAAGATAGCCATAGAATATTACAGAACAGAATGTTATTACATATCATTAGAATCCTCTGAGACATATTGCAATAAAAGTAAAACATGCAAGGGTATTTTCTCAATACATAGTAATTATTGTTCAATCTCCTTTAACCCATTTATGACAGGTGTCCCACATATGTGACACCTGGAAAAATAAACACTGTCCATGTGACGTTGGATTGGAGCTTGCGCAGGCAGATTCCGGGCCAGCCCTGCGTATCGATTTTGTAGCCACCCAGAAACTATTATTTTCGGCTTCAAAATATACTAGCATCAGTGGGTTAAATTCATCTTTGTATTACATACCAATGAAACTAAGATACTGCAAAAATTTGAGCCAGAAATTCCAATAATTATTATCTTTACTTTAATCATTAATCAAAAATTATCATCTTATGACGTACGTCTGATTAGCTGGCAGACCTTTTACTCGGACAGAGGTAGCCGCTTGCTCATTTGCTGGGCCATGCACCAACATTCTCCCCTCACACTCTGAAATCCTTGACCTCCACCACCGCTCTACATGTTTTAGATGATATATATTGGTACACAAAATTTCTTCTGATTAAAAGAAAAATATTTGACACATGTTGAGAAGGCCAAACAATGTATAGATAAAACTTTCAGCTTAATTCAACCTAGGTCTCCCACAATTACATCAAGTTATTGAGAGGGTACTGTAATTTAAATATTTCATATTAGTTCACATGAGGTTATAGAGGTAGAGTCCAATTACCTTTAAACTTAACGCCTGACCGTAATCAGGATTTAGCAGCTACTCTAGCTAAAGCCAGAAATGGATCTGGAGGAGTTATGCTCTAAATGTAATCATGACTTTCATTTCTGGAAGATGAGTAGTATATGTAATTTCTGCATCCTTTAGAATTTGAATCATAAAGATAATTCACATTAGTTTTTAATATTATCTATTTCCATTCATGCCATTCCTATGGGTCCTTTCCTCACAAGCCAATCCTTCCATACCTCAAGTGGCCATGGCTATGAATACCATGTATAGCATAAGATGGAGGCTTTTTGACCTGTATAATGTATGATAGTACAAGTGATGACAGTGAGTGAGAAAAGGACATTCCACTGATGGGTGAATATCAGGTATGGTTGCAGTTCCAAGTTATATTGGTTGCAAATATTAAGATTAATCAAATTTCATACTGATGCTTCGGATAACGACATATGAGACACCTGAAAAATAAACATTGCCAGGCGTCCCGCCAGTGTGACACTGTATCGGGGCTCGCAGTCTGACACAGCAGTGGCCGTGGCCAGAGCGCGGGCAGAGTCTGGGCCAGCCCCGTGCTTCGATTTTATAGCTGCCCAGAATCTTTTATTTTCAGCTTCAAAATATACCGGCGTTAATGGGTTAAACAAATAAATTTCACTTCATTTGCAAAGCTAATACAAAACCACTTGTCTCTCATTTACTTTGTGAAATTTTCAAGAATAGAGTTCCTTGTGAGAAATGTAGAAAAATATGAATGAAAACAAATAACTTCACAACACAAGATTTATTCTGCAAGTTTCAATTACATCTTTATTAGAAATATACAAACATATTTCTGAGAAAGATATTATATGAAACATATCAAATATATCTGTTACACTTTCATGCTATTCATTCTCATTCATATTTTTTCTACTTCGTTTTTATATCATCTTCAGATTACATAGTCAGGATTAAAATTAATAGTCTTCTTTCCCCTTGATAGTACATCATGAGCACCTTCTTCCATCTGCTCAGCAGACCACTAACATACCATGACAACAGAGCTACAAAGCTTACCTCTAGCTGCATTCCAGTGTCATTTGCTCTGGAGTTCTCTAAGAGTCGAGTGAACTTATCAACTGCATCCCTAATGGCCAGTCCATTGCCTCCATCTCCCGCTGAACAACCTCCGCCATGTCCTCTTCTCTTGGACTCTGATCCTCACAAAGAGACACTAGTGTGCAACATCTACAACAGTATGAAAATAAAGGTTAACACATAAGCATGTTTATGATACTAAGATGATATTATTTTTACTTACAATATGGTAGTTTTAGAAATGAGGCAAAACATACTGGCCTTGAAAGAGAAAACACAAGACACAAACCTGTCAAACTGCTCCTTTATGTAAGGAATGTCCTGTATGCTTTCCTTAGAGCGTATTCTCTCCATGGTTTCCATGCATTTCTTGGCAAACACTTCTAAGGCTGCTACAAGATCTAGAAACACCATACACATGATTACCATTGTCATTCTACTGGTGTGGGTATTTGGAGTGGGAGTCTGTGTGGGTGTGGGTGTGGGTGTGGGTGTGGGGTGTGGGTGTGGTGGGGGGGGGGGGTTGGTCTGGGTGTGGTGGGGGGGGTATGGTTGGGGGAGGGGGTGGGTGGTCTGTGTGGGATGTCTGTGGGCATTTTAGAGTGTGTGTGTGTTTGTAGGGGAGATGGAGTCAGTCCTCCTTATGTGCACATTCAAATGGAAGGAAAGTATCTTCTTTTAAATGTTAAATAGATGCAAGGTCTCTTTCCTAGAACTCATTGTTCTTGCACTAATCAAAAAAAATTAATACTTTCAACAATTTTATTTTCTATATATAGTTTTACTTTAAATGTGTTTTATTTTATGTAATTATCTTTTAGATGGTTAAAAAAAGCAATCATTAAGCACTGAAAGAAAGAACATGTTACACTGTTGCAGATATGTATTGAGTAGGAACATTTACAATGGCTGCATCTGTACTGACCATATATACTTTATTCTCCTACACAATACTGTTTAAAGAAAATTTGCATTTTTGTAGTTTTGAGGGGGGAATACCATCACATTCCTCCATATGCTCAAATTCAAATGGGTGGGAAATATTTCTAAAAATGAAGGTACAGTCTCTCTCAACGACTCATTGCTCCTGCACTGCTTTGGAATGAATTTATAATTAATTTAATTCCTAATGTGTTTTATACAATATGTACTTCTCTTTTACACAATTTAACAAAAACTATAGAAACTAAAAGAAAGAAAAGGATATGCTTTGCTGATAAAATTATGTAATTAGGTTTATAACAGTTACTTCTGCATTCAATATGTAGACTTGAACACCTGTGGATTTTGGTATCAATAAAGGGGTACTGGAGCTAATCCAGGACAGACAGTGGTGAGGCAGACACTCCCAGCCTGACAGACAGACACACACACACACATGAAGAATCACTTACTTTCTGCATGTTCAATGTTTGGACTTGTATGTGATGTTGCTTTAGCATAAAGCAGAAAAACAGATGCAAAATGAGCAGCACTGGAAATGCTGGCCACCAGGCTTGGTGCAGTATTGAAATTGTTTAAATAAGTCTCATGGGCATTTGAAAGACTTGATAAAGCATTATCCACCAAGGTCTGATAAACCAAAGTGTATTCTGAAATAAAGAAAAAAATAATTCATTTAAAAATTATCCTTCCAACTGTGCCTATGTTTATAAAAATAAAGACATTCTTATATATTAAATTTATGTGGCAAACTATATTTACCACAGAACTTGCACTTAATATCACTTACATTCTGACCACCATATTATATTTTAGTTCCAAGAATTTTTTTAAAAAGAGGATATTTTGGCTTTATAATGAATATGAAGCACATGAAGATGAAACTTTACAATCTGAGCAATGATCATACATTTGAATTCAAAGAACTTTGAGCATTTTCTAAATTCTGAAAAGCTTCCAGTGTGGGAGTGAAATACTTGGCAGGGATGTCTGGAAGTGGTTTTATTAGAAGAGTTTATTGTCCTTAAGTGGATCTTTTTAAAATTTCACAACTCCATGCACAACAATACATAATGTACATAATCCCAACTGAGCTTTCAATATGACTGATATTATATTGAACATTTATTCTTATTCATCTTTATTTGTTATCCTTAGTTTCATTTTTCATTTTCTTTATGACACACCTAGTAAATACAAAGCAATATGTTTATGCAAGAAAACTCACCTGGCGTGCATTTGACAGCAGTGTGGGCTTCATGGTCAAAATGTGAGAGTGCATTAGCCATAATGACAAGTGCCCCGTCTACTGCTCCTTCTACACACTTGTGAACTCCAGACTCCCACTCATTGTGTATCCCTTGAGCCTGGTCCAAGTGTATCAAAATGCAAAGTTTAGTTAAAACGCTTTTAAGCAAAAAGAATATCATCTAGCAATAATACAATTGTTCCATATGCCATAGTTTAGACCTAACATTTGTTTAGAGTTTTCTATATATTTAAAATCTCACCTCAGATGTAAATCTGACACCTTGTGCCTCCAACTGGCTTTGAAGGTTGGACATGCCAGCCTGCAACTCTTTCACTTGACATAGGGCCTCATCCCTCTCTGTCCTTGCTGCACTCAACTGCTGGTGAAGTGACTGGGCTTCCTAGAATGAATTTCATTTCACTGTTATAATACTAAGCTACATTCTGTATTTCATCTATCATTGCATTTTAAAAAAGATCATTATATTTACAAAAAACAATTTTGTAATATATCTCACTCTATAAAAAGGGATTCTTTTGATGAACAAAGTTTTTCTTTCTCTCATTTTGTGAGCAAAACAAGCAATACTAAGGCTCACCAGCTGTGCCGATTGTACAGAGTTTTGCTGGTTTCTGCTTCATGGACCATCTGTGCTGCAACCGCTGAAGATTAGCTGCAGCCTCATCTTGACTTCGCTGACTTGTTGATAAGGCTTCACGAGCTTGGCCAAGTTCCTTATCTAAGTCCGCTTTCTAAAACCAGAATTTTTTTGTGAAACAAGTGAAAGCAATTTATAGTTAAAAGAAATGACCTTAAATACAAAATTACAGTGCTAACATGCATAATTCATCTTTCTAAAATCATGTTAATTACTTCCTCCCACACAGTTCACAAGAAACTTTGTCCTTAGCATCAAGAATCACCACAGAAGGATAATAACCAACTGATCATTCAGCAAGGTTCTTAAACAAAATTTCTTTCTGGTTGAAACAAGCACTATCACATTTAATTTTTGCTTTTATGTATGTAATCTACTTATTTCAGTTGAATAATCAGTGTTCACTTACACTCCTGATGAGATTGATGTGCTCATCCCGTAATTTCTGATAAACATCCTTCATTTTTACGAACTTCTCTTCTGCTGTCCTCCTTCTGGTTTCCTCTGCAGCCAGGCGAGTGACTGCTTCAGCACTGGCAGCAGCAGCTTCTACCTGAGCTAGGATTGATTCTCTGCTTTGTCTCTCTGCTAACAATTCACTGTCCTGTTTGCATAAAAAATAATGAAGACTGTAAAACAAAGGTCACACAAATCAAAATACCTTCACATCAAAAGGGACTCTAATAAACATTTTCAGGAAAGCACAAAAATTTATTTATCAGACCTTGTGACAAGAATTAACTATGAACAAACGAGTTCTAGCTACCATTTTCAATTTAATGCAATATAAAGTAAAAAAAAAAAAAAAAAAAAAAAAAAAGAAATCATAATCTACAAAGATATCAAAATCTTACAAGCTCTGCAATAGTTGACTCCAGATCATTTATCCGCAGTCTCAGTTGTTCTTCGTTGTGGGTGGCTTGGGATCTAGCTCTTTGTACTTCTGCTCGCATGGCTTCCAGCTCTCCATGAAGGGCATCAATCAGCGACTCTCTCTCAGCCACAACCTCAGCAAGGGATCTTCCATAGGTCAGAAAGAAGCACTTTAGAGTCACTCTAACTCATTCCATTTATTTATTAATTATACTATCTTCTATTCTTTTGTATCTTGATCTCAATTCATCTTGGGAAAAAAAAAATAATTCAACAAGTTTAGTTGGAAGTCTCGGAACAACAACTTTTTAAAGCCACTGTAGAGATGAACCCATTGGATCCAGCTGATTCGCTTACATCATGGAGCCCAAAATATGAGCAATAGACTTACTTGAGCAGCCACTCTGCTGGATATGCAGCATGTAGGCTGTATGCAAGCAAACACTCACGTAGTGAGAAGACTCCATGCTTCCCCTTTCCCTGTTATTTTCTCTTTATTAGCATAAGCATTTTAGCTTTCATGCCATTTTCCAATGTCTATATTTGTCATTTGATATGCTGTATCCAGAATGTATTAAAACTATTTTCCTTACATAGACTATATCATCTCTAAGTAGTCCTTAACTCAGTGCAATAATAATAAGTAAAATTTAGTAGTTTGGGTAATTTTCTTATTTTTTGTAATATCAAATTTTCTGTAATACAATATGTGCATGGAAATAGCAGCCTCCCTGAATCCAGTGCTCTTCCAGTCATGGCTCACAGACAGTAAATTCCACACTCGTTTATCAATGGAAATAATGCAAAAGCCCCTTTCTACATGCCAAATGAGTCTAAACACTATCCAAGAGTTTTGTACACTCATGGCAAGTCTTTCCCATCACCCCTGCCTTCAGCAGAAATGTTTAAAATTATAAGTTTGCATCACCCTGGACATAGCTAGATTTTCCTGTGACAGCACATCCACGTTCCCTGTCCTTCAGGCCAAATTTTTTCATGGCTTGATGGTTACATCATCCAGATCATAGAGGTTAAGACAGGACTAACTCAACACCTATCACAATGAAAGGGTTCTTACAGCCATTATACTTTACAGGGTTTCACTGTCTCCAAGAAGTTAATTCAATACCTGCAAAATTAGGCTTTTGGCATACCTTTCACAGCACAATCAAAAATGCAAAAGAAGTAAGTTCTTTTCAAAAAACTTTTACTCTTGTCATATCAAAGACAATAATGTAATGAAACTTCTCAGATAGCATTCTAGACCTAAACCGACTTATGATGAGTGTCACACGTATGAGACACCTGGAAAAGTAAACATTACCAGGCGTCTCGCTGGTGCGACACAAGATCAGATCAGTGCGCAGGCAGGTTCCCAGACTCGCCCACGCACCGATTTTGAAGCCACCCATAAAATATTATTTTCGGCTTGAAAATGTACCATCACTGTTCAGTTAAGGAACTAATACCTTGTACACACCATCTAAAAAAAGTTTTCCCTCCTTATAATGTGACCTACATACTCTCCATGACATGTAATGTGAAGTAAACTCAACTCAAATTCATTTTCACCACAAGCTTTATTTTGGCTCCTTACCCATTGTGTGAATCAATGAGATCCGGATGTGGTGGTATGGGGTGGCTCTGGCTCCGAGGTGTCGATGAGAAGGGTATCAGAGAGGTCCACTGGGTCTGGCTGTTCCTCCACTACCACAACTGGGGCCACATGACTTCTCAGTTCAGCCTCCACCAGGAAGTTTGGTGGATCCTATTGCAGAGTTTTGGGTTTTCATTATTATTTAGATAGGGAAAAGACTGAATCATTTTAAGAGAACAATATACTTTTTAACTTATAAAAAGGAAACCACAGTAGACTGCTTATGAACCAATATTATTTACTGATAATAATCAAAATAAGCATAACGTCAATAACAATAACAATAGAATGATAATAAAAGTTAAGATATCAATAACATTGGAAGAAATAAGTTTCCCAAATATTCAAGAAATGCGGATATCAGGTTATGTCAAGTGACTCTATGGTACTAAGCACTTGTGTAGATAAAATAAACAAAATAAAAAATGCAGCGAATAGTGCAACTACTCAGCACCAATGGGTTAACAAGAAAAACAAACAAGCACATAATATGAAATTAAAACATGGAAAAACATACCTGTGGCAAAGCAGGAACCTGAATCAACCCTTTGAAATACTGGAGATTCCTAGTGTTATTATAGAACTGCTGAAGCTGTTGGAACTGCTGTAAAATCTTGTTCGGTGACCACTCAGCATATCCGTTGGCAGGGCTACAATATTAGGTTTGCTTACTTGCAACATCCTATGTTGTATGAGGTATACAAGAAATTCAAACATTTTCCATACTTTCATATCCATAACATTAGTCACTATTACTTTCAGCTGAATACTTTCATTTTTTTAACATACATCTACCAGTATCTCGGCATCAAACAAATC
>NW_020870796.1:530036-540036 GCF_003789085.1 Penaeus vannamei
AGGGCGGTGATTAAAGAGAAAAAAGAGAAAGGAAACTGCATAGGAAATATACCGAAAGAAATAAGAACAAGAGAAGAAAGGAAAAGCATAAACGGGGGAAGAAGAAAGAAAAAATAATAATACCACCGTATGAATGAAAACCAAAAACACAAGGACAGCCACATGAACAAAAAAGTAAGCAAACAAAATCAAAACAATAAATATAATCAACAAACAAAAAAAAAGAAAGGAAATGAGAACAAAGGAAACGAGTACGAATCCCTCCCACCCCACCCCCCAAAAATAAGAGAATAAAAAACCCAAACAAGCAAACGGTCTCTTTCATCGAGCCAAGCATCGTTCCCGCAAACCGCAAAAAAGTTCGAATGCCAAGTTTCTCCTCCGCGCACTCACCTCGAGGGCTTTGCCGCTGACGTCGCAAATGTCAGGGCAGCGACATCCAGCGCGCTGTGACATCGCTTCTTTCCTGCCTATTATGACACAGATCGATAATCTCTCGATGAATGCGTTTAATTGGCGTTCACGCCGGTAACTATTCGCGCGATGCGGAATTGGGCGTGCGGCGAAGATGATTAACGCCATGATGATTATGGTAATTAAATAGCTGTGCAGGAGGAAGGCTCCGCCGATAGACATTTTGCGTCGAAAATTCCCGCATTGCGCATTGCATGGTGGGGGGAAAACGTCACTTGCGCGGTTCCTTCCAAGCACACACACATACATACGTAAAGAGAGAGAGAGAGAGAGAGAGAGAGAGAGGAGAGAGAGAGAGAGAGAGAGAGAGAGAGAGAGAGAGAGAGAGAGAGAGAGAGAGAGAGAGAGAGAGAACCGCTGCCTTTGCTATGATCGGATCTGAACCCGTTATGTCTTACCCGCAACACAACCCGTAATAATGCGACCGGATACAGCGACCGCGTCTCTCTTACATGCGGTCGTGTCTCGGCAAGTTGGTCGTGTTTTCGTGGCTTCGTGTTGCCAAGTTGAATACCTCAGAGACCGGGATTTCATGACCTCAAAAGGAATACGAGAAATATACACGAGGAGTATGGTAACAGCTTCCCTTAAGAAACGGCATTGTAGAGAGGCTGCTGCTTCTACCCTTTTCCGCTACCATTTTAGGAATGCCATTATTAGCGGAGTTATAAATGATCTGGTCGTAACGTAAGCGCAAGGACATATTCTGAAGGATTTGTTTGAGTCACTCCCGTAAACATTACGCGCAAAAAATAGCAAAGCTGTCACTTTCAAGGACCATGGAAGTGAAACCATATAAACATTAGGAAAAAAACATCAACACTTTCATTTAAAAAAGAAGAAAAAAATGAAACTGACATGAAATAGATTAAAACAACTATGATATTGGTGCTGCCTGTTCACCTGTAAGGGCTGTTAGTTGGAACGCTCTCGGTTTCGTTGGCCGCCTCGAACTTGACATGTGGTTCCGCCGCGGGGAAAGTTTTAATGTATGTGCATCGGTACGTGTGCGGGTATTATGTATTGTGCACCTTGTATGTGCGTGTGTGTGTGTGCGTATCCATATGTATGTGTGTGTTTCATTTATGCATGTATGTGCCCGTTTGTGTGTGTATACCCCTATGTGTGTATGTGTGCGTGTGAGCATCCATGTTGGGGAAGCCCTGAGGGCGGGTGAGGAGTCGAAAGGCCACGTCAGAGGATGGTGAAGGTCAGCGCAGCCGCCTTTTTTCTTTTAACGCTAGGGCCTAGCTCTGCTTAGTGTCATAACTATGATGGTATGCATATGTGCGATATATATACATATGCACTCTCACACGCATTATACATATACGTGTATGCAAATGCGTACACACATACACGCACAATCATATGTATATATATATATTTATATATATATATATATATATATATATATATATATATATATATATATATATATATATATATATATTATATATATATATATATATATATATATATATATATATATATATATGTCTGTATGTATATTTACATACATAAATGTTTATATGTATTCTATCTATCTATCTATCTATCTATCTATCTATCTATCTATCTATCTATATATATATATATAGATATAGATATACTGTATATACTGTATATACTGTATATACATACATATATATATAATATATATATATATATATATATATATATTATATATATATATATATATATATATATATATATATATATATATATATATATGGTGTGTGTGTGTGTGTGTGTGTGTGTGTGTGTGTGTGTGTGTGTGTGTGTGTGTGTGTGTGTGTGTGTGGTATGTATATAAACGCACACTGTATATTTACGTATCTTTAAACTCATGCATACATACATGCACACATGAGTATCTGGAGTGTTTGAATCGATGTAATTCGCCGTTGAAATATCTTCACTGCAAGTGTGACACAAGTCGTGTCTTTGCAACACCTGCAGCGGCTCTCTATCCGCTAGGCATCATCACCTCATAAAGGCAAGAATGTAAATACTGATCTGCGGAAGCTCGGGCAATTTTCATAAATATTTACGATTTGATATAGCTCGACATATCATCGCGCGGTTGAATCCGAACTCCCCGCAACTGTGCAGCTAATTGAATTAATTACCGTTGCACGCCTGCATCGGGGCTCGGCCTTAACTTGGCGATGAGATATTAAAATGTCCGGCAATACCGATGACTATGGGGCATTTAGTACCGCCACCGTAGGTTATTGGAATCCCCGTGGACGGAACACTGGATATCTTTGGACTTGTGGAGACCATTTACCCGCGGCCGAAGCGTGTGCAACAAGACCCAAAGGTGCGCTTCATTCGCGTGACCAGAAGTTTGGTCTGCCAATTGGCCGGTGCGGGAACTGTAAACGTAGAGTAGTATGTGCTCTGATGCAGTGTAAAGGAATATTGCTAACGTGCAGCTTCCCTTGGCTTGTATTTTAGAATATGAGGTATTTCGTGGGAGTAATTTAGTGCAGACTGTTGATCTAAATGCAGTTCTTTATATTGCAACCCTCTCTCGGTAGCATAACGTGGAATTCATATTTTTGTTTTCCCTTTTCACCACCTGGAATATGTAAATTATTACTCATTCAATTCCTCTTCATGAAATAGCAATGATTCTGTAATTAGACGCATATTTATTTGTTTCTCTCTTAACACGGACGTTTTCTTCTGATGCAGAAGATCTGAAATAAAATTGTGTGAAGTGAGGCGGAAATTGATATCTCATCGTTATGCTGTAAAATAGAAAACGAAGCGAAAAGACCTTTGGAATGTCTTAACTGCAATTTCAGATTCAGATATAAGAAATAAAAAAGGAATTGCCGACACACATGTTGAGAGAATCGCCCTCATAGAATTCTAATCGGCTCCTGGTTTCGCTCACTCACTAACTCGACCTAAGATTATTCTCATGTAATCGCAAATTTCTTTCTGATGCTCACTAACACATATATAACTACATATTCTGTCTGCCTGCCTGTTTCTTTCTGTCTCTGTCTGTCTGTTTCTCTCTCTCTCTCTCTCTCTCTCTTCTCCTCTCTCCTCTCTCCCTATCCCTTTCTTCTGTCTCTTACTCTGTCGTTTTTCCATCTCTCGCATATGTAATGTGTTCCGCCTACGCAAGCCAGCTAGTACATAGGCACTGGCACAAACAACATCCTGGCTCAACACTCAGGTCAGCTGACATGAGCTAACTCGCTTGCTCTGCATCTCATTCACTTACTTAACCACTCGTATACATACCCCTACACAGCCCTCGATGTGTACGAGGGATATGTACAGGATCTCATTTATTCACCAAACCCATTCATATACATGCTCCTTCATATGCATATTTGTACACATACACACACACACACACACACACACACACACACACACACACACACACACACACACACACACACACACACACACACACACACACACACACACACACACACACACACACACACACACACACACACACACACACACACACACACACACACACACACACACACACACACATACACACACACACACACACAAACACACACGCATAATAAGAGCAATGAAAAGTTATTCCCCGACTCGTCCCCATCAAACGCCCATTGCCGTAAAGGCGAATTTCGACACGGGTAACAGAGAACAACAAGGGGCCGGAGGGGGCAAAAAGGGGCAAGAACGAGCAAGAGCCGAGTGGACAGCCGTCTTCATTTCCTTCAAAGGGGAGGTAATGGCGCTACCCGGCTTGCGGCTGCCCGGCGGAGCCTTTACGACTTCCGTGTGAGATGGAAGGCCGGAACATAAGGACGTTTCTTGCGATTCGGCGCGCTGCAGCTCTCGGCTTTGGCGCCCGAGTGTTTTCTTATACATAAATCTATATCTGCCTCTCTATCCATCTATCTATCTATACATACATACATACATACATACATACATACATACATACATACATACATACATACATACATACAGACAGACAGACAGACAGACATACAAACATATGCACACACACACATACGCACACACACACACGCACACACAAACACAAATATTTATGTGTGTATATATATATGTATGTATGTATATATATGTATATATGTATTATATATATATATATATATATAATATATATATATATATATATATATATATATATATATATATATATTGTATATGCACACACACACACACACACACACACACACACACACACACACACACACACACACACACACACACACACACACACAACACACACACACACACACACACACACACATATGCATATGTATGCGTGTAGGCACCCTTTATAGGCATGCAACTATGCATGTAAAAAAAGCTGACGTGAATGGTTCGGCAATAACAATAACCCCAGAATAGAGTATTGATTTACACAGGAGCGGCAGAGTCCCTGGGTAGGTCTACACGTAAACATTTTGCTAATCTATGTAAGGTCACAAAGTCAACATTCGCATCGAGGCCCTGAGTGCAATCCACGCAGGAGCCACAGATGATACAACAGCGATTAGCGAGATTAAATCCCAAGCCAAAGATGAACAAAGAGAAACAGAGAAAAAGAAACAATCAAAACAAAACAAAGTAAACAGAAAACATGAAGGAGCAAGAAAAGCAAACACACCAATATACGAAAAAGGATCAAGAACCAAAATACAAAAAAGGATCAGCAACCAAAAAGCACGAAAAGAATACTAATAAAAAGAGAAAAAGAAAAACCGATCAATAAACAGATGCTGAAATAAGGGAAGAGAACCTTATGAATCACGTATCAGAGCTAGTTATAAATAACTTAGTCACTAATCTGCAGCTTCCGCCCCTCGCCCTTCCTCCTTCTCGAACCACCTGTTTAACCTTTTGTTGTGCGGCCGCGTTGCGCACTGCACACTTGCACGGCCTTCATTCTGAATCGCAAACGATAACAGGTGCTCAAGGGAAGATGTAAGGAGAAGTTTGCGCTCGTTGGTTGGAAGACTTTCGGTCACTTTGCCTTTCTTTTTCGTTTCTTTTGGTTCTTTCTTTTTTCTTCTTTTTTCTTTTTTTCATTGTCTGTCTTTCCTTCCCTTGCTCTTTCTTTTCCTCTCGTTGTCGTTATTAGTCTCGCCGCTCTCTATCTCTCGCTCTCCATCTTACTCTCACTCTCCCTCTCCGTTTCCCTCTCGCTCTCGCACTTCCTATCATTCTCCCTTTTCCCTTTCGCTCTCACCCTCACTCTCCCTCTCGATCTCCCTCAACTCTCATCATCCCTCTCCCTCTCGCTCTTACTCTCTCTCACTCTTGTTCTCACTTTCACTCTCTCACTATCGTTCCTTCTCTCCCTCTTCCTTTCACTTTCACTCTCTCTTTCGTTTTCCCTTTCCCTTTTTTCACTCTCATTCTCGTTCTCACTGTCACTCTCTTTTCCCTTTCCCTCTCGCTTTCACTCATTCTCGTTCTCATTGTCACTCTTTTCCGTCTCCCTCTCGCTTTCGCTCTCGTTTTCCCCCTCCCTTTCAATCTCACTCACTCTCACTCCCCTTCCCTCTCTCTCTTCCTCCCCCTTTCTCCTTCTCCCTTTTAAAGCAGTACTTCGAAGTGGGAATCTTGTCGAGAGGATATTTTTGGGGGAGTTTCACAGACCAGGGAACATTTCGACAGCTTATTTCGGAAACAAAGTTAAAGTCAGAAATTTTATGGTTTCTTTCTTTTCCCCCATTTCTGCTATTTTTTTTCTTTTTTTATATTCGGACTTTTTCATCGCGGGGGGAAAATGCCGTTCAAAAATTTACGTCGATGAATCTCTTGTGGTTTGTTAGAAAAGGCCGAGTTGTCTCTCTTTCCGCGCTCGATTTCTTTTCCAAAACTTTGAAGGAATATTTGAAGCGAGT
Source organism: Penaeus vannamei (assembly GCF_003789085.1). Classification (NCBI taxonomy): domain Eukaryota; kingdom Metazoa; phylum Arthropoda; class Malacostraca; order Decapoda; family Penaeidae; genus Penaeus; species Penaeus vannamei. The sequence continues at coordinate 536,405 of NW_020870796.1, forward strand.
CCGTCCTTGTTTTGTTGATGTTGTCAATATGGTTATTAAATGACGTTGGTGGTAGTTATGATAGCGGTAGGACTAATAGAAGTAGTAGTTGAATTCCATCGTATTGATTAAAATATGTTGGAAATAATGGTAATCATCACCATTGTCGTCATCGTGATTACCATCACCACCATCTTCATCCTCCTCCTCCTCACCACCACTACCATCATCATCATCATCATCATCACCATCATCATCATCATCACCACCATCACCGTCATCATCATCAACATTACCCTCATCACCACCATCATCACCTTCCCCCTCATCATCACCATTACCACCACCGCCATTACCATCACAATCACTATCATCCCCATCACCACCACCATCATTATGACGATCATTATTATCTTGACCATCCTCATCATTATGACCATCATCATCACCACCATCATCATCACCACCGTCTCCATCGCCACCATGGTCATCACCATGATCATCATGACCATCATCTTCATCATCATTATGACCATTATCATGACCATCATCATCACCAACACTATCCTCATCTTATTTAATAGTGCTGCCGTTTATGTCCCTACTCCTACTATACAGTTGCTAACATTAGCATGTTATGATAATTGTAATAATCATAAGATTAATGATAATGGAAATAATAAAAATGATAATTAAAATGATGGTAATAGGAATAAAGTGACGAGAATGATATGAATAACCACAACCCCCAACCACCACAACAAGCAACAAGCAACAACAAAGACAACAAAAACAACCACTGTTCTCCCCAATACATTCCTTATTACGAACACCCTAGTCGCCGACGCAGCCACCGCCACTTCACTACCATTAACAATCTCACCAAATAAACAAACTCTATCGATTTCCATTATTCATAAACCCCCCTTGGCTGTGCCCTTGAAAAGCTTCACAGATCCAAGGTTCTTCCCATATGAAATAAACCTGTTCTTTTCTGTTCTTCTTCTCTGTTTTTTTTTTTTTGTAATGAAAAGTTCACTCACCTCGATAGGTTGTTAGGCCTAAGCGCGGGGAGAACAGAACGCTTTGTGTTGTTCATTGTTATCTTTATCACTCTCTAATGAGTTTTGTGGTTAATCTGATGGTGATTATTGTTGCTTTCATTGTTGCTTTATTGTTATCATTATCGTTATCATTGTTGTTATTATCATCATCATTAGCACTGTTGATATTATTGCAGATTTTAAAGAAATTTTACCAGAGGTGTGTCTTGACCAAACTTAGATGCCATTTAATATTGGATCAAATAATTTTTTAAGAATGATTGCTGCATCAGTTACCCCTATTGCCTAGACAATAGGGGTAACTGATGCATAATAATAGTTGCCCCTAGACAATAGGGGTAACTATTATTAGTAATAGAATTTCGAGACGGACAACTTTTAGCGCCTAAATCATTATCATTATCCCGTTGCAGTGGCGGAGGTATACGCTCTCTGAGCGCTTCTTGTTATTATTATTATTGTTCATATCATTACAATTCTTCTTCGGTTTGTTGCTATTAACATGATGATAATGATAATGACGATAATGACATAGGTAATAACAAAAAGAATGATAATTATAATAATGATGATAATGATAATTATTATGCAGATGTTAATAACAACGATAATGGATGGTTATGATGATAATAATGATTATGATGATAATAATAAAATTGATAATAATGATAGTAATAATAAAGATAATGGTAATAATGATAATGACTATGCTAATAATGATAATAATGATAATGATAACAATAATAATGCTAATAACAACAACAATAATAATAATAATAATATTAATAATAATAATAATAATAATGATAATGATAATGGTAATAATAATAATGATAATGATAATAACAATAACAATAATAACAATAATAATAATAATTATAATAATCATAATAATGATAATTATGATAAAGAGAAGAACAGGAAGAAGAATTATAATGATAATAGTTATAATAATAATATATGATGACGGTGAGGGTGAGGATGATGGTGATGATGAGGGTAATAATGATTATGATAATAAAGAATAATAATGATAATAGTAATGATAGTAATGATAATGATGATAATAATAATAATGACAATAGAGATACTAATAGCAAACCTGATGATGAAGATAACACGGATAATGAAAATTATAATAATGGTAACAACAACATTATAATTACTGATATTATATATATATATATATATATATATATATATATATAATATATATATATATATATATATATATATATATATATATATATATATATATATATATATATATATATATATATATATATATATAGAGAGAGAGAGAGAGAGAGAGAGAGAGAGAGAGAGAGAGAGAGAGAGAGAGAGAGAGAGAGAGAGAGAGGGGGGGGAGAAGAGAGAGAAAGAGAGAGAGAGAGAAAGAGAGAGAGAGAAAGAGAAAGAGAGAAAGATGATAGATAGATAGATAGATAGATAGATAGATAGATAGATAGATAGATAGATAGATAGATAGAGAGAGAGAGAGAGAGAGAGATAGACAGAGACAGAGAGAGAGAGAGAGAGAGAGAGAGAGAGAGAGAGAGAGAGAGATAGAGAGGAGAGAGAGAGAGAGAGAGAGAGAAGAGAGAGAGAGAGAGAGACAGACAGACAGAGAGAGAAAGAGAGAGAGACAGACAGACAGACAAAGAAAGAGAGAGAGAAAGACAAAAAAAAAAAAAAAAAAAAAAAAAAAAGAGAGAGAGGAAGAAGTGTGTAAGACTATGCGAAACAGGAGATCACGTCAAGGCAGAAGAGAAAGAAGGGCGCAAGAACGGCCGAAGAAGACGCAAGAGCTGACCAGGGGCTAAGCGCTCGGCCAAGGGAGACAAAGGAGACCTGGTCAAGTGGCGGCGGAGTGTGAAAGAGGGAGCAGGGTCGGTGACCTGGCAGCGACGCCACTGGTCTTGCAGGTTTCGGGTGTCGCCGGTTGGGGGCAGGACAGGAAGGGGGCCGGAGTGGGGGGGGGGTGAAGGATAAAGGAGAGAGGGAAGATGGAGGGTCGGGAAGACAGATGGTGGTGGTGGTGGAGGAGGAGAGGAGGAGGAGAGCGAGTAGGGAGTGGGGGAGAGGGAGAGGGAGGAGGAGGAGGAGGTGGAGGAGGAGGAGGAGAGCGAGGGTGGGGAGGGAAGAGAAGGAGAGGAGGAGGTGGTGGAGGAGATGATGTGGAGACGGAGGAGAAGGGAGAGAAATAAATGGAAAGGAAGGGAGGGCTGGAGGATAATGGAGAAGATAAGGAGAATGAGGTGAAGAGAAGGGGGAAGGGCAGGGAGACAGAGCACTAGGGAATGGTATGGGGGAGCGGGAGACAGGAGGAGAATAGGGAAGGAGAGGAGGGATAGGAGGGGGAGAGTGGGATAGATAGAGGGCGAGGCCGACTGTCACTTGGTGGAGGACAGAAGAGAAAACGGGGGGGGGGCGAATGGGGGTGAAGGATAAGGGGGAACAGCAGGTCGAAAGGGGAAAGTGCAAAGGATGAAAGGGGCGAAGGGGGGGAGAGGAATGCAATAGGATAGGAAGGGGCCCGCAGGATACGAGAGAACGGGGAAAAGAGAGAGAGACAGTGGAGGGGGTCTA
>NW_020870796.1:552536-557536 GCF_003789085.1 Penaeus vannamei
GCTTACACGGATGAACGGCGTGACCTTCTGGCGCGGGATCCATCTGGCAACCGCGCCCGGCAGTTGCAAACTATTTCTATTTGAAAGGTGGTCTGGACATCGTATTGCATAAAGGAAACTTGTCTTTGCGTAATAAGATTTCTTGAATGGGCATGATTAGAAACTAGTGGGTCAGCTTTCTCATTCATGTTTCAAGAATTATGACGCACGAGACAAACACACACACACACACACACACACACACACACACACACACACACACACACACACACACACACACACGCACGCACGCACAGTTAAGCATACATGGAAATGATGAAAAACAAGCATGCAAGTAAGTCAATTGCTTTAATCAACCGTTTCAAAAACATTGAAAAGGATCTCGCGACCAAGCTGATACGCGTTCGTGTTTGTGCGTACGGGTTGGATGAGAGGAATGTGCTTGCATGGAAAAATGAAAGCAGCTACAAAAGTGCCAATGGCTTGCTGGAACCATACACAGGATACCAGTATCATGCTTCGGTCGATCAGGCAACGAGCGCGCGACCCTCGCCGCCCGAAGACGGAGGTGCACAGCGCGCGACTGATAAGCGCGGGTAGAGCCTCCTTCTGAATTTCATGAAGCTTTCTCAACCGTCGTCTGAGGCCACGAGTGACAGGGAGTATCGGCCTCGAGTCTCGTGTTGGTCCCGCGTCTTTGTTTCTTCAAGATAATCGTTATCTTGCTTCTTCGCTCGACCTTCATTTCAGTGATGACGGCAACACAGAATGCAGGGAAAGTATCCAGATTTTGTGCATATATATATATATATATATATATATATATATATATATATATATATATATATATATATATATATATATATTATGAATAATTATTTACCTGTTTACTAATAACACCGACACATTTGTCATGAGGTTAGTATCATCATTGCAAAGATGTCAAACAAAACAGGAACCTATACGGCAATTAATCCATACTTGCAGAGTCCCGTCGTCTTTCCAAAGGACACGGCCACCGCGCCCCCCGCCGGTCCTTCGCAGTGCAATTGCAAGAGGCCAGAGAACAGCGCCAAGCAATAGCACCTGGCCAACAGTGGGTCAAGGTTGCGCGCGTCCGCCGCCAGAGGGCAGCGAGAGTCCCTATCTGTGCACGCCGCGAGCGCCGCCAGTGCACACGTCCGTCCCCGAGCGTAGGGCGTCACACTGCTGGGCGCTCTGCAGACTTCCTGGCTCTAGTGCCTCGCTCCCTCGCTCCTTGTGCTGTTGTCGGAGGCAGTGGTGAGGAACCTGTGGCTGTGGGGACACTCTGGCCTCTGCCGCCGTGGTGTACAGTGCGTGCTGGCGTTGCTCCCGAGCGGTGTTTAGGATTTAAATAGTGACGAAAAAAAAGAAAAAAATAAGTTTGGTTTGTTACTTGATATCACGTGGATTTGCCATCACATCTGGAGGTAAGAAATCACTTTTGAGACGCATTTCGCGAACTTAGTGGTTCTCCGCTTCCACGCTGACTGTTAATATGACAAAGGGGTTGTGTGCGACGCGCCTGTGCCAAAACCGAGCGAGAAGCGAATCCTGACAAGTATGCGCATCGTGATGTTTATTTTTGTTTTTTGCATCCACTTAATCTTCGTAAATACGTAATAGGAAAGAAGCTTGTTTATCTTTAAGCGCCTTTGATGATTGCAACTGGCATCACTATTTATACTATTTCTCTTATTGACATTCTACAGTAATTGTTATCAATATTGAGAACTACTATTCTTTGTCGCGTTTTTTTCCTTATTGATGTTTTAATAGAATCCGATACCAAAGGATGTTATCAGTAATAGCTGTGATGATAGTGATAGTACTAAATATGTCAAGTTGTTCAAATTTCCAACAATAATTCGACTACGAAAATCGCGACAACATAATTCTATCAAAGATTAAAGACTGATATTATGATGATGAACGCGCAAAAATAGCAGTCATGGTAGCAAACAAAAGCGAGACGTGATAATGTGACAAAAAAATGGCAGATATTGTCTTTGTGATGCAATATCATCGCTTAAGATATGAATTAGATCAGAAAGCAACAATGCAAAGCAAGAACCAAAGAAGAAGGCGAATGGAATATGTGAGAGCAGATGAAGAAGGAATTATAGCTTTATAATGATAATGAGAACAATAATAATATTTATGATGATGATAATAATAATAATAATGATGATGAAGATACTACTACTACTACTATACTAACTAATAACTAATAATAATGATAATAACAATAATCATAATAATAATAATAATAATAATAATAATAATAATAATAATAATAATAATAATAATAATAATAATAATAATAATAATAATAATAATAATAATAATAATAATAATAATATAATAATGATAATAAATAATAATATTAATAATGATGATAATGATAATGATAATGATAATGATAATGATAATGATAATGATGATAATGATAATAATAATAACAACAATAATAATAATGATAATTCTTATTATGATTTGTTGCAATATGAGGAAGGGATAATAAGATAAAACAAACAGTAACACAATTCTTTACCGTGTAAACAAAATGATTTATTCACATGCTATTCATATGCCCAACTTCCTTTTCGGATTTGTTTATATTATGATTATAAAAGAGTAACAGAAAGGGTGATAATGACATGTCATAATGATAATGAGGATGATGATGATGATGATAATCATCATCATCATCATCACCATCACCACATCACATCATCATCATCATCATCATCATCATCATCATCATCATCATATCATCACCAAATCATCATCATCATCCACCATCATCATCATATCACCATCATCATCATCATCATCATCATCATCATCATCATCATCATCATCATCATCATCATCATCATCAGCACCACCACCACCATCATCATCATCATCATCATAATCATCCTCATCCTCATTATCAACAACAACAACAACAACAGCAATCACCATCGTCATCAATTATGATTTTAGCACTATTATCATAACAAGGAAACGGGAAGAGAAAAGTAGAAAGAAATGAGGAGACGAATAGAAGGTTAGTCCGAGATGCAGGCGTTCACCACGCTCGAGCGCGACCATCTGCACGCTCCAGCTGTCTGCATCCGAGACAGCTTCACGCAGTCTCGAGGTGTTGCATAACGTGAAAGGGATCTGCGGCTGACGGCGACTGACGGAAGAAAGTGTTATGCCTGACGGGAGGGAGCCGGGCTGAGGGCGCAAATCTCGCTCGCATCCACGCTGGATCTTCCTCCGGGCGTCTTGGAGGAACGTATGAGCGGCTGCTGGGCGGGGGGAAGGGGGGGGGATTTTCTTGGGGGTGAAAAGGAAATATCGCTTCCCCTATTGCAGCATCTCGTACCTAGAATATGAGGGAGATATGGGGAGAAACTGGCACAACACGCACACGCAACACACACACCACACACACACACACACACACAACACACACACACACACACACACACACACACACACACACACACACACACACGCACACACACACACACACACACGCACACACACGCACACGCACACACACACACACACACACACACACACACACACACACACACACACACACACATATATATATATATAGGGAAAGAGAGAAAAGTAACTTTTGTCTGTTTTATAAATAATCGGAAAAATTCTGAAACTCTTCCGTCTTTTCTAGATGGCCTACATCTGTAAATAAAACGAATTTCCCAGTCCGCTGGCATGGCGGTTTGATTCACTGGGATATTTCAATATATACAGTTGGACGAAAAAGAGTCTGTCGACACTATTACTTCTGTTTACTAACAAAGAATATCCAACTGTAGTATATAGTGTACACCAAAAATATTTTATTATTTGATGTAGAAAATGAATAATTGTTTCCAAACTTTTGTATATGGTAATTTAGTATTTGAATATCGTATTTTTTCTCCTTCAATAAATAATTCCAAGGAAGAGGGGCGTATACAGCGCTGGGTTCCTATCCGACAGTAAAGATGAAACCACTCTTTTGGAAAACATACGGCAATGTATGTATATGTATGTGTGTGTGTGTGTGTGTGTGTGTGTGTGTGTGTGTGTGTGTGTGTGTGTGTGTGTGTGTGTGTGTGTGCGTATATATATATATCCTTTTCTTTTTTCTTTTCTTTTTCTGGTTCAGAAATGGGAGAATCGTGAATGGTGTGTGTATGTCTTGGCTCACTTCCCACCACAGCGCTCGCCGACGTCTGCACAGGTGTCGTGTATATGCAAATGGGTGCGTGAGTGCGTTATTCCGCGAAAGGTAAAGTTTCCGGCATTCGCCCGCGTGACCACGTCATTGCATATATTCTTGAGCTGTTCCTTGAGTAACATCATAGGAGCTTGAGAATGACAGACGAATATTAAGAATCTGGAGGTGACGTCAGTGGCACCGTGCAGTCGTAGAGACATGCTGGTCCGCCTTGAACTTGTTGGCTTTCGCGAGAGACCAGGACAGGGAGGCGGAGGGAAGGGGGGCCGAGGTGCAGGGCAGGAGAGGCGAGGGGATGGGTGGGGAGAAGAGGAGCGGAGAGGAATACGAAGAGGAGAGAGGGGAGCCGAGGTGGAGTGTAGGAGAGGCGAGGGGGTGGGAGGGGAAAAGAGGAGAGGAGAAAAAGAGGAGAGAGGAGAGGAGAGGACAGGGTAGGAGAAGATAGGAAGGAAAAAAAAGAGGTGAGAGGAGCAAAGAGGCAAGAGATAAAAAAAAATAACATGGAAAATGAGAGATGAATGGATAGGAGAGAAGAGAAGAGAAATCGGAAAAGGAAATCATTAAATATTGGAGACGCACTGGTCAATGCAGCATATATGATTTAGGGAGTAGGAAATGCTTAATACAGAAATTAAAACAAGAAAAAGACAGAATATTAAAAAGCAAATTAATATTAGAACTCAAGGAGGAGATAAGACGAATGAAAAGCAGAAAAGTGGAGTGGGACAAG
>NW_020870796.1:570036-575036 GCF_003789085.1 Penaeus vannamei
TGCATATACACACACATGTATCTTTCTACCTACCCATTGGTTTATTTGTTTGTTTGTTTGTTGATCCGTCACACTCTCTCTCCCACTCCCCCCTCTATCTCTATCTATCTATATTTCTTTCTTCATATATATTTGAGGGAGTGGGAAAGGCAAGTTGCAAATTGGCTTTGTATGTATGTGAGTATGTGAGTGGGTAGGCGGGAGAGTAAAGGGGGAGGGATAGGAAGTTGGGGGACGGAAGGGAAGCGGGGAGGGGGGTGAAAGAGGGTGGGAAGGGGGAAGAGAGGGGTGGGTTAGGAAGCTGAGGGATGGAGGGCAGGAGTGGACGAGGGGGGGGGGTAGGGAGTAGATGGATTGATGGAGTGGAGGGGGAAGGGGGTGGTGGAAGAAAGGGGTGCGGTTAGGAGGCGGGATGAAGGGCGGGAGTGGACGAGAGCGGGGGGGGGGGGGGGGGGGTTAGGGGGTAGATGAATTGAAGGGAGGGAGTGGAGGGGAATGGGGGGGGGGGAGGAGAGATAAACGCAGGTCACGACCTCCTCCTCGAATGACTCTAACAACATCTTTTCCCACGTTTTTCAGGCAATTATTCCAGCATGGCTCCTTATTGTGTCGTATGGGAGCCGCTTCGTCATGCAGAAATAATTGGTGAAGGAAAAGGGAGAAGAGGTTGAAAGGGGCATTGGGTAACAGGTAGTGCTTGCTGACTAATGGGCAAATGGGTAATGTCTTATTATAATGGATAATGGGCAAATGAGTAGTGTATAATTCTAATGGAAAAATGGTAATTGAGTAAAGGGTAATAGTTGTGGATAATGGGTGATAAGCGAAAGTACAATAAGTAATAGTTAAACGACAAAACAGTGACTGAACAACGTTTAGTGACAACATTTTGTGTTTAAATGATAGACCAAGTTCTAATTTAAAAAAATACTCACTACTCCTAGTAATGAGAATACGATAATGATCATACTGAATGAATCTAAAAAGATAACTGTTGATAAGGAGGAAAAGAGAGAAAACGAACAGGCAATAGAATATAGTGTCAAAGAGAGTGAGAAAAGAAGAAGAAGAAGCAGAAGAAAAAAACAAAGTGATTATAAAAATGATGAGAGCTGCAGAGAAACCAAACAATGATGAAAGAATACGAGTGAAAACAATGGCGGTGGTGATGATAGTGCTCGCAAAGACACGGAACATAATCACACTTTTATTCACGTCTCAAGGAATATTTGAATTTTCTCGAAGACATTCTTTTTTTTTTTTTTTTTTACTTCATTTTCATGCGAAGTAGGAGAAAAGAAAATTATTTATTTTCTTCTGGAGCTAGGAGAGGGAGAGGGAAAGGAGAGAGAGAAGGAAAGGGAAAGGGAGGGGTAGGAGGGGGAAGGGGAAGGAAAGGAAGAAAGGTAGAGGAAGAAGAGAGGAAGGAGAAGAAAGAGAGAAGAGAGATAGATAGAGAGACAGACCGAGAGTGAGAGCACAAGAGAGAGACCGAGAGAGCGAGAGAGCTTTCTTTACAGGGTTCCCAGATCAATATATATTTTTTTCGGCAGCGGGGAAAGAAAAATGATATAGTCGTTTAAACACGCATAGTCCTTCCGTTCCCATTTCACGGCCGAACGACAACCCCAAAATCATTATGAAATGTTCCCGTCCTGTTTATTCTCGCTGTGTTTCTTTCCCTCATTCGTATCTTTATCTTTTTTCCCTCTATTAAAGTCTCTTTGTCTGTTTTTTTTTTTATGTGAAGTTTTCTTTATGTGTGTGGGCTTGTATTTGATCGCGTCTGCTGCTTTTAAAATCTGTCTACTTGTCTTTCCGTCTATTTGCTTGCTTGTCATTCCATCTGTCTGTTTGCCTTTCCGTTTGACTGTCTCCTTGTCTTTCCGTCTGTGTCCGCTTGTCTTTGCATCTGCTCGCTTGCCTTGCCGTCTGTCTGCCTGTCTCTTTTGTTTTCATATCAGCATCTATCTGGTCGTAAAATTATAATAAAATGAAACACCTGACAGGAACGAATCTAAAATGAAAACCAATAACGGGTACGGACCCTCTATTTTATACGAACCTGAAATAAAGTTTACATAAAGTGTCTCCTCTGCCAACGATCGATACGGCCCGAGTAATATTTTCCAGCACAGGAAGCAAATACTACTTTCACACATACATATACAGACACACAGATGTGCCTAGAGTGGCGGCCATAATTGTCTGCATAAGCTGATATGTAGTACATACGAACACGTACACAAACACATGTGTTTGGAGAAGTGGCTACAATTGTCAGCAAATACTGATTTAGAATATTTTCTCTCTGAGATATGCACTTCCTTTCTTTGTGTCGAAGTGATTAATTTCGCCTCTTGAGGGCAAAAAGGTCTGAGGTTTAAAGCTTTCAAGATTGATCTTGGTGGTGATTAGAGATGTTGATAAGAGCGATTAAAAGTGCAAAAGTTGAGGCAGGGAGACGGTGGATGGGCGAGTATGGTGGCGGGTCGGCAGGTGGGGCGGAGGGGAGGCTCTGGGTCGATACCTGACGAAAAGGGTCGTTCGGTGCTCTAATGTGTCTTCCCTCGCGGCGCCGTGCTTGCTCCTGTATGAATAAACGATCAGCCACAAATTTCCCCCTCTGTATTTTTTCATAACGTACTGTCAGCATTGCCAGTGCAGATCTCTGGCATTCGCGATCGCGGCTGAACCTTAAAGGTTTCGGGCTTAACAGCGCCCGGCCTCGCCGACGTGTCTCTCAAGAGACACGTCGGCGGAAGCCCTGGGCTCTCCGGACGATAAATGCAGACGGGAATCGGATGCTTTAGAATTTCCTGAGCGCCGCAACACAACTGTTTGCACAAAAAATGAAATTTATGAAAAATGTTTGCTTTGAGTGTGTGGTGCTATATTGCTCGTCAAGAGCAAATACCTGTTATGGCGAGGGGAAGCTTTAGGTACGGCTGGAGAGGAGAGATGCGGATGCAGGGGCAGAGGCCGGCAATTTGTGGTTCTGGCAGACAGATGCATTGCGTCAAAGTTGACGTCGCCTGCCAGTTATTGCTAACTAAGGGCGGTGTACGAAGTTCGCGGGGAAGCCGCAGAATAGATGACACTCAAAGGTCTTTTTCATGATGCCGAAGAGCGCCCTTTCTCCGCATTCCGTTGCCATCTTGAGGGCGCAGGAGTGGTGAGGATATAGAGGCATGGAAGAGTCATTGACCTGATTACGACAAAGGTGAAGAACCATATTTTACCAAATGAAGATGATGCTGTGTCTTGTACACCAATGGTGAGCAAGACTTGAATGGCCAGATGTGAATTTCCAAGCAAGCGCTCGAGGGTGAATGTGAGACAACAGTGAATGAATGGCATCTGTGCAAGTTCGGCTGCTGAAGTAGAACTCGTAGTCTGTGAAGTGGCTCGTTCCCAGTTCATGAATGGAGGTACAGCGCTCCGAGCAGCCACACGGCAAAGGGGGAAATGTACGAGTGTTCTGAGGTAGTGGTACGAGTGGTGGATTGTGGATTTCTTAGAAACTGTTCATTTCCACCATTTGATACTCAGCAAAAGACAAAATAAAATTATTAAATTCATAAACTATGACGCAAAAAGTTAATTTATCATTATGTTTGACAGCACAATATCTCAACGATTCAAACAAGAGCCCCATAGAGATCGTCAAGCCAATGACTGAAGCCGACAGCCTGTAAACAAAAATACGGGAATCACAGAATAAAAGAAATTTACATACGTACTCCCTACCTCTCCATTGAAAAATTGGCAATGACACAGTGACACATTTCTCTTTTGGTTAATAATAGTTTTGTAGCTTTTGTCCTTTGATTTTGATTGAGCTGTTTGCGTTCCCGACCCCGTTATTACTGGTGCATTATTCCCCTTGTCATGCGGAGAAGCTGTAGTTAAGCTTGACATTGACTCCGGGGGAATGTTTGGACGAAATTGGTCGTTTGCGGTTGGGAAAGAACGGCCGTCACGCGCGCTCTCTCCTTGGCTCTTTCATTCATTCTGCTCTTTCTGCTATCGTCTCTTTTTTCTCACTCCTTCTATCTCTCTCTCTCTCTCTCTCTCTCTCTCTCTCTCTCTCTCTCTCTCTCTCTCTCTCTCTCTCTCTCTCTCTTCTCTCTCTCTCTCTCTCTCTCTCTCTCTCTCTCTCTCTCTCTCTCTCTTTCTCTCTCTCTCTCTCTCTCTCTCTCTCTCTCTCTCTCTCTCTCTTCTCTCTCTCTCTCTCTCTCTCCTCTCTCTTTCTCTCTCTCCCTTTTCCTCTCTCCTCCCTTCCTTGCCCTTTCCTTTCTCCTCACCCTCTCTCCCCTTTTCCTTCCCATTTTTCCTCTATGTATCCACATATACGAGATTGTATATACGTGAATTAATGTCCCACTTCTCCGTGATTGCTTGCAGTCAGACCGAAGGATACGACAGTCTCTGTATGTTTAGTTTCTGCTTGATCAACAGTCCATTACTGCTTCAAGTGGAACACATCTTTAAATGTTCTGGAAAGCACGAAGCTGGTTCATGAATACGTTATTCATTTATATACGAGCTCGCGTGTGTATGCATGTAATAGCTCGATTAAATATTTTCATCTGTGATATGCTGGGAGACATCTAATTAAAAGTTCAAGAGGACGCTCGTATATTCGTCCAAGTTTGCATGCTGATTAAAAAGGTAATACTCGAGAGTGATTCTTTTTGAAGTCGCTTCGCTCTGGAGACGTGAGATACGCGGCGCAAGACATGGGCGCGCGTGTCCCCAGGTCTCTGTGTCTTCGGCCGTTCGTGTATCAAAGTTGTCTGTCTGTCTGTCTGCCTCTCTCTCTCTCTCTCTCTCTCTCTCTCTCTCTCTCTCTCTCTCTCTCTCTCTCTCTCTCTCTCTCTCTCTCTCGTCTCCTCTCTCTCTCACTCTCTCTCTCTCTCTCTCTCTCTCTCTCTCTCTCTCTCTCTCTCTCTCTCTCTCTCTCTCTCTCTCTCTCTCTCTCTCTCTCTCTCCTATCC
>NW_020870796.1:582536-592536 GCF_003789085.1 Penaeus vannamei
GTGTGCTTGGGGGTAGAAGGGGAAAAAGGGGAAGGGGGAGGGGAGAGGGGAGATGAAGCTGAGGGATAAAAGGGTTTAGTGCCACTTGTTCTTCGGATACGTACTCTTTAATCGTGATGCAGCACATGCACGCAGCACAGCACAACGAAGCGCAGCGTAACACAGCTCCCTCACTCAGCCCGCGCACGCGCATGCACGCAGCTAATTAACTCTAGTCTGAAGACAGCACAAAGGTTCATCCCTTTCCCTCATTAACATTTATACACATATACATATATGTATGTATATATATATATATATATATATATATATATATATATATATATATATATATATATATATATATATATATATATATATATATATATATATATATATATATATTATATATATATACACACACACACACATACACACACACACACACACACACACACACACACACACACACCACACACACACACACACACACACCACACACACACACACACACACATATATATATATATATTATATATATATATATATATATATATATATATATATATATACATATATATATATATATATATATATATATATATATACATATATATATATATATATATATATATATATATATATATATATATATATATATATATATATATATATATATATATATATATATATATATATATAATATATTATACACATACGTAGATATAGCTGTAATAGATGTGTGTGTGCACAAGAGCGTTCTATTTCTGCAAATTTGTACCTAAGATTTAGTGTTGCATTTGTTCTGCACTGAGATGATAAACTTGATTAGCTCTAGACTTTATATTCTTTTTGTCTTTGTATCTTTAGTTACTATCACCTCTTTTACCTGTAATGCAATAAAAGGCAGTTTTCCTTTTAACTTCTCCCTTGTAAACTACGCCCAGCAGATAATCCGCCTGCGTATTTTTCCCATAATAGACTCACTTGGATGTAATAAGGTCGTGACTGCACTCCAAAGCGAGTGTGGGCGTTAAGGTGTGTTTATTTGCACAATAGTTTGCAAGTGTATAGCATTAATAAGTATTCATGTGCGTATGCCTCCGCCGCACGTACATGACCCACTCAATACGAGGAAGCTCGCGTGTACGTGTGTCGCAGCGGGAATGCTAATATTCTCGCAGGTTGACAGTGTTTCTGATGCTCCCATTCCTCTGTTTCCATCTGCCATGTGCGCCAGATTGCAGTAATGCGATATTCATGTCGCGAGCCTTGCACACAACAACAGAGGGGAGACGGCCATTATGCCCGCAACGTCCAGGCGTTAAAAGACTTCTTGTGTTACTTTTATCCTCCGATTCACAAACTGTTGTCATCCGTCTCTGGAAAAGCCGTTATCCGGGGTTAGCGCTGAGGCCAACAGCGACTTACCATCTCTGACAAAGCAAATGCACACCATCTGTGTGCAGAGATCGGACCATCGCCCCTCTTATCAAATGTGTCTGTGAATAAACAATCAAGTATTCAAGCGATTCAGAGAACCTATTGACCTCAAATGGAGAGGCTGCTTTACATTCCCTCTCGCGGTCTGTAGATTTTACAAAAGCGCTCCAGATTAAAATACAAGTGAGAGGCGGGAGAGAGGCTCTTGGGCGCTCCGGAGTGGCTCGGGGAACAGTCGTGGCGGTGCGGGCTTCCGTAAAACACAGAATGTATTTCTTTTATATTTGAGTTCTAGTCGTTTGTGATACTTTTAGAATGAAAATACAGTATTTTTATGGACAGTAGTTTGATACATTTTAGCACACTTACACACACACACTTACACACACACACACACACAATTTTGGTCTTTGCTTCACTGTGAAAGAAGCTTAAAAAGATCTATCGTCTTTCATCACCTACGATACAGATATTCTTAAACTGGCGATGAATTAGCATCAACTCGATGTTGAGAAGCAAACACGTCAGACAAACTAAAACGAATTATCGGATGCGACGCCTTGATGAGGCTGCTGGCTGCCCTTTCCTCGAGAGACCGACAATCGAGCCAAAAGTGATGGTACGCATGCAGGTATTTTTAACAGTCAACATGTATCCTCAAACGATAACACCTGTAGGATCTCCCTGTGCAAAAAAAAAAATAATAATAATAATAAAATAAATAAATAGATGAAAAATAAATGAATAAACATAAATAAATGAAAAATAAATAAATAAGAATAAATAAATATTCCGTTCAAACAAGAACGAAAAATGAAGAAAACAACAGCAATAGGCATGCTCATTCATAAATACGAGAAAGAAAGGCACAGATTATTGACTCAGTTCAAGATGTCACAGACGAGGAAACCGCCTACGAGTGATAAATAAACGAGGGGGTTGTGTTGCCTTCTGATTGTACCTTTCCCTTCGTCAGCTCGGTTTCATGGTCACTGCGGCGAGATGGGGAGGCAGTGCAGTACTCTCCCCGCCCCTCCCTCCACTCTCCCTCTCTCTCTCTCTTCTCTGACAGTGTGTCTTTACTCTCTCTCTCTCTCTTTCCCTCTCTCTCTCTCTCTCTCTCTCTCTCTCTCCTCTCTCTCTCTCTCTCTTCTCTCTCTCTCTCTCTCTCTCTCTCTCTCTCTCTCTCTCTCTCTCTCTCTCTCTCTCTCTCTTTCTCTCTCTCTCTCTCTCTCTCTCTCTCTCTCTCTCTCTCTCTCTCTCTCTCTCTCTCTCTCTCTCTCTCTCTCTCTCTCTCCCTCCCTCCCTTCTCCCTACCTCCTTTCTCCCCCCCCCCCCCTCTTTCCTCCTTCTCCCTCCCTTCTCCCTCCCTCCCCTCCCCTCCTCCTCCCTCTCTCTCCCTCTTTTCTCCCTCCTTTCTCCCTCCTTTCTCCCTCCCTAACTCCCTCCCTTCTCTCCCTCCTTCCTCTCTCCCTCCCCATCTCTATCTCTGTATATGAGGTAAAGATACAAATTATTTTCGTCCAGCCGTCAATCGGACGCGATCGGACACTTTTGAAGTATGGGTTGATAAGAAAGAGGTGGAGCAGGTGAACGGAGAAAGCGAAGCAACACCGATAACAACGATGGCAATGGTAGTAGTAACGAAACAATTAGAACAGCGACAACAGAACAATATGATGTCGATCCGAATAAAAGGAGCACAAAGGAAACGCGGTTGGGATGTACCAGGGAGGATAAGGAGAGGAGAGGGAAGGCTCAGGACGCAGCGAGGGTCCGGAGGCTTCGAGGAAGAGCTTAGCGGGAAACGACTCGGAGTTCGCTCTCAGAATGGAGGCCTGGGGGTGCGCGGCGTGCCAGGGACGGGAAGGGAAGCGAAGGAGCTGTATGAAGGTGAGAAGAGCATAGAGAGAGAGAGAGAGAGGGAGAGAGAGAGAGAGAGAGAGAGAGAAGAGAGAGAGAGAGAGAGAGAGAGAGAGAGAGAGAGAGAGAGAGAGAGAGAGAGAGAGAGAGAGAGAGAAAAGAAAGAGAGAGAGAGAGAGAGAGAGAGAGAAAAGAAAGAAGAGAGAGAGAGAAAGAAAGCAGGCGTGAAAGAAAACTCCTAAAGATGTAAGCTAAACAAAGGAACAAAAATGCAAGCTCCAGGGATGTAATAAAGATGCTGGAAGAAGAGGAGGAGAAACCCTTATTAAAGAAGAAGGGGAAGGGAGACAAGACGCGAGAACGAGTGTCTCTCAGGTGTCTTGACGAAGGCAGGGGAAGGCGAGGCGCGACTGCCAAAGGACTGCCACACGAATGGAAAGACAGCGGACGAAGAACCGTTTTGCCGGGAGTAGAAAAGACAATTAGTATAAGCGCCGTGGCTGTGATGCGGACGCCGATACTAATTAATTACGTTTCGGAGTAATTCTATGTCGGGGCGCTATTTGTATGTTGGGTATAATCCGATGACAGTTTTTTGCTGACTGGCGAATCCTATTTGACATTTGATTGAATGCGGGAGAATATTTACAGATCCGATTGCCCCCTCCCCCCTCCCCCTCTCTCTCTCTCTCTCCTCTCTCTCTCTCTCTCTCTCTCTCTCTCTCTCTCTCTCTCTCTCTCTCTCTCTCTCTCTCTCTCTCTCTCTCTCTCTCTCTCTCTCTCTCTCTCTCTCTCTCTCTCTCTCTCTCCTCTCTCCTCCTCTCTCCCTCCCTCTCTCGCTCTCTCACTCTGTGTGTCTCTATATTTCTCTCCCCCATTTTTACTCTCAAATTCAAATTAGTCCACCAGTTAGCCAAATCATCTGTCAATCAGCGCACATGCATGCATTTATGTTTGTGCCAGTTAACCCTGCCTATCCGTATCACTCTGTGCGCTCCTATTCAAGCTATATGTAAACAGTTTATCATTAACTCTGACAAATATTAGTCCAAATCCTAGAAACGAAAATTAGTAATGATAATAGATCAATAAAAAGTCAAAAGGTATATTTTGTACAGAGGTGAATATAGTAGAGAGGTGAATTATTAAGTATAAAATAATATATTCGAAAAACAAACGTGCTGTGTAATAAACCTGTACACAGTGGAGTAAAACAAACTACACAATATGTACCCAGAGGGAGTGTGCAATATACATATCAGGGTTTTATGAAATGTATAAAATAACTGAAGAAACTGCAGTCAAATATACGATTTTAAAATACATGAGATGAGAATTCAGATCATAAAAATTGAGCAAATGCAATGTAAGTAATTATTTCTGTTCTTTGGAAAAAGTTGGGAATCACAATAGGAAAATAGAGGTGATTTTCCCCTCTCTATAAGGGGAAAACGCCTTTTTCGCAGACTCATTGACAATGGCAGAAAATTCTATAGGCGCTTTCCACTTATACATTTTATGATTGTATAAGCCGTGAGGCATTCCATTATATCTGCTCTTTAATTCAATTACTTTCTAACATGTACTTTTTATATATTTCTGTTCAGAATTATATTTATGCTTTATTTGGTCTCATTATGGGTATCAAAAGGCAAAGAAAAGTGGCTCTTTTATCATGTGATAATGAAGTGTTTCATACCATAAGCAGCTTTCGGAAGTTTCCAGGAAAAAATGAAAAACATATAGTTTTTATCACCATGGTCTTCGACAATGGTGCTACAGGTCTACATAATTTACTCATATTCTTCTCTCTTTTCCTGCCTCATTCCTATCTCTCCGTCTCATTATACCATTCGCTCTCCATCCCTCTTATTTCCCCTTCTTCCTTCGCATTTTCCTTGCTTCTCATTTTCCGTCCTTTCGTCTCATTTCCCCTCTTTCCCCGTCAATTTACCTCCTTTCCTCTCAATTTTTCTCATCCCCTTCTCTATTTCCTCCTAATTCTCACTCCTTGCCTCTCCTTCCTGTTCATTTTCTCTCCTCCCCTCTCATTTCCCCTCGGTTTCCCTCCTTCCCTCTCATTCCCCATCGTTCTCCCTCCTTCTCTCTCGTTCCCTCTCCTTCCCTCACCATCCCCCTCTTTCCCTCTCATTCTTTCTCATTCTTCCATCTTTCCTCTCATTTCCCCTCGTTCTTCCTCCTTCTCTCTTATTCTCCCATCTTCCCTCTCGCCCCCTTCCTTCTCAGTCCTACCACCTTCCCTCTCCTTCCACCCCGTTCTCCCTCCTTCTCTCTCATTCCCTCTCGTTCTCCCACCTTCCCCCTTCTTCCCTCTCATGCCCTCCTTCTCTCCCTCCTTCCCTTCCTCCTCTCATTCCATGGGTCTTCTTCCCTCCCTCTCACCCCCCCCTCCTTCCCTCTCATTTTCCCTCACACCATCATCATCATCAGGTTTATCCTTCGCCGTAATTTTTGTCCCTGCTTTATTAACAGAAAGGGGAGAGAGAAAAAAGGACAGTGATACCATTCCTACCGTAAAGCTGGGTCACCGCATTATAGCCTCATTATATCACCTCTAGCGACGTGAGGTGGGAGATTATGGCCCTTATTACCCCTACCACCCGCCCTATTGCCCTTATTCCCCACCCCCCACTCCCCCTACCCGGATTTCCCCCCTACACCCCTCCACCCGTCCCGGGAACTGGGTGGAGGACGGGAGGTTTGACCTTGTGAAGGGGTGGGGATGAGGAGGGAAGGGGGGTTCGGTGGGCGATGGGAGGGGGGGTTATATAAGAGGGCAAAGGGGAATGTATTTAGGGAGAAGGAGGCGGGGATGTGATTACTTGGGGAGGGGAGGGGAGTGGATAGGCGGTGAGGGGGTAAGATTGTGTGTGGTGTATCTATGTGTGTGTATATGTGTGTGGGTGTGGGTGGGTGTTTGGGTGTGTACGTGTGCGACTCTATGTAATTCATATATTTGTCTGATAGCGATGGCATCAGATTCTGATATTGAAAGATCTTGCATATTATCAGAAATCAATCTCGCTCTCTTCTCTCTCTCTCTCTCTCTCTCTCTCTCTCTCTCTCTCTCCTCTCTCTCTCTCTCTCTCTCTCTCTCTCTCTCCTCTCTCCTCTCTCTCCTCTCTCTCTCTCTCTCTCTCCTCTTCCTCTCCCTCTCTCCTCTCCTCTCCTCTCCCTCTCCCTCTCCCTCTCCCTCTCCCTCTCCCTCTCCTTCTCCTCTCCCTCTCCCTCTCCCTCTCCTCTCCGTCTCCCTCTCCCTCTCCCTCTCTCACTCCTTCTCCCACCTTCCTTGCCACCATCTCTCAGTCTCACTCTTTCTTGCTATCATTTTCCCATTCTTTCTCTCTTAAGAACGTCAACAACAGGAACAATGCGCTGATCCTAGAAATGATAAAAATAATTCCATTATCTTAGCTCTTTTAGAACAATGAGTGACACCATTTTTTTATCTGGTATTCATTCGTATTAAGTTGAAAGGAAATGGAGGCTTGTATATGAATTTCAAAATTGGATGTTATTGTTTGATAGATATGATTAATTTATGATCTTTATTGGGAAAAGACTCGCTTTTTAACATATTTATTTATCTATGTTGTTATGCAGTTTCCGAACTTTGACGTCGAGCCAAGTATTTTCTTCTTTGTTGTTTTATATTAATGGTATGTTGCAACTCTTCCAGGTGTGAATACCCAGATGATGAAATAAGGACGAAGTTTGATACTAAATTCAACGTAGCACCGCCCTTACAAGGTAGCGTACAAGGTCTTTTCTTTTACATATACCTTTTTAGTTCTCAAACATTTGATTAGTAGTATGGAAGATCTTCTTTTTCAAAATTAATTCCTAGCATTACTTATTTTCGTTTTTTTTTTCTCTTCTTCGTTTCCCAGCTCCCTCTTTCGATCTCACTCTCTTTGATTCTCTTTTTATCTCCTTTCTCTGTTGTTCCATTCAGATTTTGATATTTTTCTTTTATCTTCATTTCTTTTGTGCCTTTCTTCCTCTGTGCCTCCTCCCCCTACCCCCCTCGCTACATTTCCTGCTCTCTTTGTCTTTTCTCTCTCACTCCTAATTACCCTCTCCTATTTATTCTTTCTCCCTTTCCTTCTGTTCCCCCAGCCCCTCCCTCTCTCTCTCTCTCCCTCACCTCTCCTCTTTTCTGATCTCACTTCTTGTGCTTCACGCTGTGCTATGTGTCCCTCGCCCTCGCCCTCGCCCCTATTAACAAGCATATAAAGTCCAGTTTCCAGTCAGCGGGCGCCGGCGGGATGTTAATGGCAAAAATAAGAAAGGGGAATAAGCCAAAACCGCCGTTAAATGCTGTGGATAATGCAACTCGGAGAAGATCCCTTGGGGAAGATTTCGGGCTTTTGGGCTTAGGTGTTCCAGGGGGGAAGGGGGAGGGGAGGGGGGGGGGGCGTTGGTGATAAGTTGTACTCAGTGAAGAAAGGAAAATATCGTGAATAAGGAAATGCATAAATTGCTAATCGAACGAAAAACATTAAAGAGGGAATGAGAATAAGAATGAGAATGAGAAAGAGATGGTGAGGGAGGAGGAGGAGACGAAGAATTAGAAGGACAAGTAAGAGGAGGAGGAGGAGAAGAAGAAGGAGGAGAAGGAGAGGAAGGGGACAGGAGGAGGT
The DNA here is from genome assembly GCF_003789085.1 of Penaeus vannamei. Classification (NCBI taxonomy): domain Eukaryota; kingdom Metazoa; phylum Arthropoda; class Malacostraca; order Decapoda; family Penaeidae; genus Penaeus; species Penaeus vannamei. The sequence goes on from NW_020870796.1 coordinate 590,486, forward strand.
GGAAGAAGAGGAGGAGGAGAAGGAGAAGGAGGAAGAGGAGGAGGAGAAGGAGGAGGAGAAGAATAAGAATAAAACGAAAACTAAAACGGAAATGAGCACAGAAAAAATCGCCTCACCTCGTTGATTAGATCCTAAAGTGTCTATCATCCCTTCCATCAAATTCTAAATATGAGCCTGATATAGCAAAAAAAAAAAAAAGAAAGAAAGGAAAAAAAAAAACAGATGTGCCTTCCTTTAAACGTTTATCGATGAATATCATTCCCCGAAGCAATTAGACAACTGACACAATGAAGGACTCCTCATGCAAATAAGAGCTTTATGCTAATGTAGACAATGGCCCGCGTAGAATAATCCGCGATTGTGTATTTCGAATGCGAAGAGAGGAAGAGGGAGGCGCAGAACGAGATTGATGGCCCGGCGGATTTCGAGCCGACGGATGGGAGACGTCGAGAGAATACTTGATAAATGGATAATAAGGGTAGGGTGACGGGGGTGAATATGGGATAGGAATGTAGAAAGAGGGATAGAGAGGAAACAAAAAAGAATGTTTGGGAAAAAAGGAATTATAAGAGGGAAGGAAGAGAAAAACGTAGGGTTTAATTTGCAATAGAGTGAGTGGGTGAGAGAGAGAGAGAGGAGAGAGAGAGAGAGAGAGAGAGAGAGAGAGAGAGAGAGAGAGAGAGAGAGAGAGAGAGAGAGAGAGAGAGAGAGAGAGAGAGAGAGAGAGAGAGAGAGAGAGAGAGAGAGAGAGAGAGAGAGAGAGAGAGAGAGAGAGAGAGAGAGAGAGAGAGTAAAAACCGTGAAAACTTTCCAAATAAAAGGCTACCTCATATTTTCAAGAATCCCAGCGCCAATATTTAATGCTCCAGGCAACTCCTCTTGAGCGGGCCTGTGTCCGCCATAAGAGAAAAATATAAAGAAAGTTTAATATCAGATCCTTCCTCCCATACAAAATCTGACATTAGAACCAGAGTAGCATGAAATCCCTCTGAGTAATGGAGCCGCAGAGATAGGGTGAGAACAACTCCAGAAGGAAAGAAAATGTTGGATCCTTTTGAAAACACGCACTCTGTGTTTGGTGTTATGTACCACTGCTAGAAAGTCTGACCTTTAATAAGGCAGAGTAATTTTGTAATTATGTTTATGAATAGAAAAGGGAATCTAATTGAGATACCAGATAATGAGGGGAGGAAGGATATCAAATTGCCGAAGGAAATGTTATACTTGCTTTTGTGGTCCGTGTGTGTAAGAATGTAGGCGATGATTCTGCCATGTGTGTGTATACATAAATATGTCTTTGTTGATGCATTTATCCGTAAAGAGAGAGAAAAAAATAGACAATCATAGTATTTATTTGGTGATAACGATATTCGTCAATACCAGGATTTTTTCTTTTATAAAGGTTATTAGGATTGATTTCCTGCGCAGGGTGCTTCCTAGCCAGGGAATCGCCCCTCCCCCTCCCGATCCCTCACTCTGGGGACGCGAGGATCAGCAGCAGGTTGGGGAGGAAACAAAATCATCCAGAATAAGACAGCCATAAGGCGTAAAATCAACTTTCGCTTGCAATTAAGGACCACAGCCTTGCGCTGCGTGATCGCTGGCTTGGTGAGACTGTCTTTGCCTGTTGCAACTTTCCACCACATCAGACCTTGGTGACTCGTCTCGGCTGACCCAGTTTATTAGCATGCCTTTCTGCGCGTGTGTCTGTCTTCGTGTCAAGAAGATAGCGTGGACGTGGAGTTATGAGAGGGAGAGGAACACTTCTGCCTTTTATATGCTGTGCGATATGTTATGCCTGCTATATATATTTCTGCTGGTGTGGGTGGAAGCATGTATTTGTGAATGCCTTGTATTCTATGTGTATTGACGCGATTTGTATATATGCACATGTAGTTGACCTACATGTATAAGGGTGCGTAGCTGTAGATATGGATAAATTTGGGGATATAGTCATATTGCGTTGTATATAAGTCTGTGTTCATATGAAACATATAAGCAAAACAAAATAAAAAAAAAACAAAAAACAAAAAGAAAAACAGCAGTTTAGT
>NW_020870796.1:610036-612536 GCF_003789085.1 Penaeus vannamei
CTAGCGAAACAGATAAGCAAACTAAAAGCAAAAATCCTCTGAGCATGCCATTGAATAACAACAGAGAAATATTCCTTTTTACATGAGAGACAATAAAGAAAAATCCCCCAGCCAAGGCTCAGCATAGCAACAGGGAGATGCCATTAGACTATTCACCCAACAAAAGAAAAGAAAATAGTAGACCTTAAGACAAAGCTTCTTGTGCCTTGCTCGATCAGATCAAAGGCTCGCTGTATCGACCCGGAAGATAAAAGCAAGGCGTATGGAAATAAAATACCTTTGGATAAAAGAGAACTACGTATATACAAAGAGCCTGCAATAGATGGTGGATAATGAAAGAGTACGATAGATGTTCCCGTGAGCTGGTGGATCCTGTGGACCCCGAAGGCATTAATGCAACGACACGAAAACGCTTACATAGATATAAACGCGTATAAAGGAAGTCATAATTTGTGTTGAAATTACGCCACATACAAAAAAGGGGGAGAAAGAATGGTGTACACAGTATTTATATAAATGTATCCATATTGTTTTGTCTTTATTGTTTATCACTATGTTTGAGACGTATACTTCAGCTTTAAAACCTTGTCTTTTCCTTTCCTCTTCCAGGTTCAGGATGGGCCACCTGGAGACCGCCCTTCCACGCCTCCCGCTCCTCCTGGTGGCGTGCCTGCTCTTCCTCCAGTCCTGCGCAGGTGAGTCAAGTCCTCGCGCTGTCCTGATGAACAGGGGAATATGCAAAGTAGGAGGAAATTGCGGTAAAAATGTTCACTGACATGACATTTTTCGGGACCCCTTTTTTATGCTTCGGAATTTTTTATATATGTAATTATATCTTTGATGATGTAGTTAGTTTTTTCGCGTTATTTTTATGTTATGCTTCCTGTTGTTTGTTTACTTATCTATTACCAAACACCCAATTGGGATTAGACGCAAAGAAGAAAAAAAGAAAAAGAAACAAAACAAAGGATAATAACAGATCAATGTCTCTCAAATCAATTCACGATTCATGATTGCACGCTGCTAACCGCCTCGTTTTGCACAGCATTTTATTCTGAATTTCATACCATAAGGAATTCACGGAAGAGAGAGAATACGAGTATGGACGCTCTCCGAAAATCTTTGCCCAGATATCCGGTTGCGCTCAAAAGGTATTTACGTGTTGTTGCGTAAATGATTCAACACCTTAATTACGTCTCTGATGATCAACACCTCCTCACGCCTCCCCCCCCCCCTCACCACCCCGCCTCAGAAGGAGCAAGCAGACGGCGCGATTTTCTGCGAGAATTCACGGTCGTTAGAGGAGGACGTGAGCGGCGAGAGGATGAGCGCTCCGAGGTCGACTTTCCTCTCTGACGACGAGGACGACGATGATGAGGAAGAGGAAGACAAAGAGGTCGTCGGGGAGAGGGAAGAGGCGGGTTTATGTGCATGCAGTTTGCACGAGGAGCGGGAAGGCATTCATGTAAATACACGCGAAAATATGCAAAGATACAGATATCGACAAGGATACGGACGCACAGGCACAGACAACCACGAGCGGCCACACTCAGATACAGACATAATCACAGAGAATCACGAACACTCACACTACACACACACACAAACACACACACACACAGCACACACACACACACACACACACACACACACACACACACACACACACACACACACACACACACACACACACACACACACACACACACACACACACACACACACACACACACACACACACACACACACACACACACACACACACACACGAATATTAGATGCTGTCGAACAGCACATCTGAAATCAAAACGTGAAAATATAATTTACTAATTCGAACAAATTAAAGCATAAACCGTAGATTATGAATGCATTTTATAACACGATTTGAGTTAAGCCGCAAATTCATGAGCTAAATAAGAGCTTTAAAAGCTTTGTAAAAAAAAGAATCAATGTTAATTATTCTGATGTTTTTGATGGCACGATATTTTCTAAACGGAGCCGCATAGGATCTAAAAATAGCTCGCTTCTACGTTCGTTTGTCCGCACGAATATCCCGTAAAACTCCCTTTGTTTCTCGTTCGACCTTAACATTTCGATTTTCTGCCTCACGTGTTTATATTTGTGTTTATTCAGTGAACTTAGAAATGCCGGCAAAGAGAGTACGGTTGAAGGGGGTCTCAGGGGATACTCTCTGATCCCTGTGTATGTTTTCCACTTATACGGTTGTGTACATAGTTGGAGAAGGAGGTAATAAAGCTGAGGGTGTATTAACATCGGTTACACTAGAGAGCTATGAATTTTGCTCTCCACTTATAATCGGCTGGAAATACAAACACTCAACCGGAAATCGTTTATTTATGATGAGTCTTTCTGAGAGTAGAAACGCTACTATATCATAAAGAAATAGGAAAATAGGGTAAAAAGTAAGATTTCTCTGTCCCTTTCTAAAAATCTTTATTCAAAAAGGTATTTTTTGATCGGAGAAACGCTACATTATAAG
>NW_020870796.1:617536-635036 GCF_003789085.1 Penaeus vannamei
CTCTCCTCTCCTCCCTCTTCCTATTCCATCCTCCTCCGCAGATGATGATGCCAACAGCTTCCCCTTCAATATCCTTAATCTCGACATGCAGAAAAGACAGTTTTTTCCCCTTCTTTCTTTTTAATCAATCACAGGGTAAGAATTGCACTCACAATCTCCTGGTTTGGAGTCGTTCGTGAGATTTAAAAGAGAGAAGCTGGTTAACAGGGAGATTGGTCTGACGTCATTGGTTGAGTCGCCCAGGATCGAAATTGGGTTTACTAGGATCAGTTGGATAGGGGAAGAGATAAAGGGGAAATTGGAATAAGACACTGGGAGTTATAAAGTCAGAGAGAGAGAGAGAGAGAGAGAGAGAGAGAGAGAGAGAGAGAGAGAGAGAGAGAGAGAGAGAGAGAGAGAGAGAGAGAGAGAGAGAGAGAGAGAGAGAGAGAGAGAGAGAGAGAGAGAGAGAGAGAGAGAGAGAGAGAGAGAGAGAGGAGAGAGAGAGAGAGAGAGAGAGAGAGAGAGAGAGAGAGAAGAGGAGAGGAGAGAGAGAGAGGAGAGAGAGGAGAGGGAGAGAGAGAGGGAGAGAGAGAGAGAGAGAGAGAGAGAGAAGAGAGAGAGAGAGAGAGAGAGAGAGAGAGAGAGAGAGAGAGAGAGAGAGAGAGAGAGAGGAGAGAGAGAGAGAGAGAGCGAGAGAGAGAGAGAGAGAGAGAGAGAGAATACCTTGGAATAAAAAAGAAAAGAAATGTTTCGAGTAGGGAAGCTGCAGTGAATCCATCTCAGAGGCTTTCCAGTTCGATACAGGAAGCGCCTCAAGATCCGGCCTCCCTCTTATCCGAATTTTCTTTCTTTTGCGGAAGCTCATTTGCGAACAACTTCCGATTTTCCGAATCAGGCGGTAGGGAGGGAGTGAAGGAGAGAGAGCAAGAAAGAGAAAGGCAAGCAATCAGTCAGTCAGTCAGTCGGTCGGTCGTCGTCGGTCGGTCGGTCGGTCGGTCGTCAGTCAGTCAGTCAGTCAGTCAGTCAGTCAGTCAGTCAGTCAGTCAGTCAGTCAGTCAGTCAGTCAGTCAGTCAGTCAGTCAGTCAGTCAGTCAGTCAGTCAGTCAGTCAGTCAGTCAGTCAGTCAGTCAGTCAGTCAGTCTGCCTGTCAGTAGGTCAGTCAGTCAATCAGAGACACAAACATCGATGGACAAGCTAAAAGATGGGTCAAGTATTGAGACAAAGGAAGGAAGGTATGATCCCAACATTCTCTCACACAAAAGCACACGCGCGCACACGAACACGCCCTCAGGCTCGGGCCCACGAACACACGCCTCCGAAAGAAGGGTCAAATCTCTTCATTTTAGATAAGGAAGAGAGGGAGGGGGCGATAGCACAGGCCTAAAGCCGTAAAGAAGGGGACTGGGATAAGTCATGAGTGTTGAGACAATACCGAGTTTGAGTGAGTGACGTTGTGTGTCTGTCATGGGCGTCCGTTACTCTCTCTCTCTCTCTCTCTCTCTCTCTCTCTCTCTCTCTCTCTCTCTCTCTCTCTCTCTCTCTCTCTCTCTCTCTCTCTCTCTCTCTCTCTCTCTCTCTCTCTCTCTCTCTCTCTCTCTCTCTCTCTCTCTCCCTCTGTCTACCTATCTCTATCTATCTATGTCGATCTATCTCTCCCTCCCTCCGTTCCTCCGTCCCTCTCTTCCTCCCTCTTTCTTAGCGCGTGTCTTTCTTTCCGTCATTTATTTTTTTCGTCTTATGTGCCTTTGTTATTTCTCTGTTAGATATTTTGTTCTTTCCCTCTGTGTCCCTTCTTTCATGCCTGAAGTATTCCTGTATTCCTGGATCTGTAAACTTAAGCAGGATAAGAATGGATCAGCTGTCATTCTGGTTGCAAAAAGAGTTCCACAGAAAGGTGTTGCAACTTTATTATTTAGCTTCTGGATGCACGCTTTCTGTAACAAAATATGTCACGAATTTTCACTTCTTTATTTTGTTTTTGTTCCATTTTGCTTTTTCCATCTCATCTTTCTTTCTACATTTTTTTATTCCATTAAATCCATTTGTATATTTCTAAAATAAGAAATGTAGTCATATGTCTGGACCACTGAAACGCCTATTTGGTTTATCACATATAATTATTTCATATGGTTCAAATATCTTGTTTTGATTTTTTACTTAAACTTCATAGTGTCTGATAGAGTCCAGAACAGGTGCACAGAGCTGGCTCACTGCAAAAATGTTATTATACTATTGTCTTTTTCTCTGTCCAAAAGAAAAAAAAGATAAAAAGCTAGCCAAAAAATAAGAGAAAAATGCTATTCGTTTCCACTACAAAAGAAAAAGGGTTGAGTTTTTGTGTGGGTTTTTTGAACGGGGAGAAGGGGTTGTAAAAAACGGGTTGCTGTGTGGGACAAAAAGTTTCAGACGAACTAAAAGGAGGCGAAAAAAAGGTAACGAAGTGGTAAAATATACAAACATAGGTGTGTATGTTTATTTGTGTGTCTGTGTTGATGATAAATGTGATAAGGATGATCATCACCCTGATATCGGCGATAACTCGGAAAGAGAAAGATAATTAATATGAAACGGTGAAGAAGAACAGCCATACGAATAAAAGTAGCGGTGGTGACATCTCAGCTGCTAATTAATTCCCCCCCCCCCCCTGTCGCTCAGACCCCAAGGAAGGGGCCGGTGACGAGGACCTCGACAAGGATCGCCGTCGACAGGAGCTCGTGACCCGCTGACTGCACCTCCTGTAATCTCCTGAAGACAAAGACAAAGCTGCCTCAAGTCCCCTTTCCTGGGGGATTGGAGAGGGGGAGGAGAGGAGGGGGGGAGGAGGGGAAAGAGGAGGAGGAGGAGGGAAGGAGGAGGTGAGGAGGGGAGGAGGGGAGGGGGGAGGAGGAGGAGGAAGAGGAGGAGGAAGAGGAAGAGGAGGAGGAGGAAGAAGAAGAAGAAGAAGAAGAAGAGAGGAGGAAGCAGCAGCAGCAGCAGCAGCGAAGAAGAAGAAGAAGAAGAAGAAGAAGAAGAAGAAGAGAAGAAGAAGAGGAGAAGAAGAAGAAGAAGAAGAAGAAGAAGAAGAAGAAGAAAGAAGAAGAAGAAGAAGAAGAAGAAGAAGAAGAAGAAGAAGAAGAAGAAGAAGAAGAAGAAGAAGAAGAGAAGAAGAAGAAGAAGAAGAAGGAAGAAGAAGAAAAGAAGAAGAGAAGAAAAAGAAGAAGATGAAGAAGAAGAAAAAAAAAAAGAAGAGAAGGAGGAGGAGAATAATGATGATAATAATGGTAATAAAGAGGAAAAGGAGAAGAAGACGAGAAAGCATTCGGCTGCGATCCACCGTCACCTCGACCAAGGGGAGCATTTGCCTTTCATCGCTTTGTTTGCGTCATAAGATCGCAAGACGAGGAAGGGGAAGCGAGCGACTCGGGGCGGAGGAGGAGGCAGGTGCTGCAGATTATCGGTTTCGGTGAAGTTAATCCCTCTGTTCACTTGCGGGGGAGGAGGCGGAGGGGAGGGGGAGGGGGAGAGGTGGAAGGCGAGCGGAAGGAAAAGGGAGAGGAGGTAGAGAGGGAGAGTGCAAAGTAGCGAAAGAGATTTAGAAGAAAGGTGTACATGTGTGTGTGTAAATAGACAGATAGATAGATAAAATGATAGTTAGATAAGGGGATAGACAGATAGATAGATAAAATGATAGATAGATAGGTAAATATATATATATATATATATATATATATAATATATATATATATATATATATATATATATATATATATATATATATATATATATATATATATATATATATATATATATATATATATATATATATATATATATATATATATATATATATATATATATATATATATATATATATATACATATATATATATATATATATATATATATATATATATATATATATATATATATATAGATAGATATATAGATAAAAGTGTAGATAGTTGGAAAGATATAGATAGATTGATAGACAGATATATAGATATATTGATAAAAAGATAGATATAGAAATAGACTTATAGATAGGGAAATAGCTAGCTATAGATAGATAAAAATAAAGATGGACAGAAAGAAAAACAGAGAAATAGAAATCTACATAGAAAGAAAGATAAATAGATAGATAGACAGATGCATGCATGCATGCATGCATGCATACATACATACATACATACATACATACATACATACATACATACATACATACATACATACATACATACATACATACATACATACATACATACTCACATAGACAGCTGTCTAGCCCTCTATGTATGTATATCTATGTAGATATATATATGGATAGAAAAAAAATTGAGAGATAGACAGATGGAGAGATGTATGTTGATAAAAAGATAGATAAATAGATATAGAATAACAGAAATTCAGATAAACAGATAGATAGATAGAGATAGATAGACAAATAGACTGATATATAGATAGATAGATAGATAGACAGATGGATAGATAGACATGGTTAGATAGATAGATAGAGAGAGAGAGAGAGACAGACAGAACAGACAGACAGACAGAACAGATAGACAGAACAGACAGAGCAGACAGACAGAGCAGACAGACAGGCGGGCAGAGAGGGAGAGCAGGAGCGCAGGCCGAGGGGAGGGACAAAAGCCCCTCCGTCAGAGCGGGTCCCGGCGGAGGCTCCAGCTCGCAGGAGCAGCACATTTATAACTTCAGCTCGACTTCATGAGCGATGACAAGGTGCGACCCTCCGAGGCACACGCTCCGATGGCCGGGAAGGGTGGAGGATGGAGGAGGGGAGGGAGAGAGGATGGAGGGAAGGATGGAGGGGAGAGGGGAGATGGAGGGTGGAGGGAAGGAAAGAAAGAGAGGGAGGGAGGGATTGAGGATGGAGGAAGGAGGGAAGGAGAGAAAGAGAGGGAGGGATTGGGGATGGAGGAAGGAGGGAAGGAGGTAGAGGGGATGGAAGATGGAGGGAGGAAAGGATGGGGATGGAGGGAAGGTTGGAGGATGGATGGCGGGAAGGGGATGGAAAGGGTGGAGACAGGGAAGTGGGTGGAGGGGGTGGAAGGCGCGGTGTCAGGATCGAGGAGGAAAAGAGAGGGCGGCTCGAGGGCGATGGGCGCCCGAGGATCTGCCGGAAGTTGAACCTCAATTACGAGATTTCATCTCGGCTGCCATCTGCGGGCTGAGCGGGTCACTTGTTTCCAGTGTGGTAACTAGATTCATGTGTATACACATTTGCCCCCCCCCGATATATATATATATGTATATATATATATATATATATATATATATATATATATATATATATATATATTATATATATATATATATATATATATATATATATATATATATATATATATATATATATATATATATATATATATATATATATATATATATATATATATATATATATATATATATGTATATATATGTATATATATATATATATATATATATATATATATATATATATATATATATATATATGTATATATGTATATATATATATATATATATATATATATATATATATATATATATATATATATATATATATATATATATATATATATATATATATATATATATATATATATATATATGAATGTGTGTGTGTATGCCATGTCCGCAGAAGCACGCACTTCCATTCCCTTGATATCCCAGAATAGCTTCTGATCCCTTCATCTCTTTGGGAAGACGTTCGCTCGTCGCAAAACGGTTCCTCCGGCGGCCACACGAGCGTGTTCGGCGCCCAAGCCAGGCGCTTACGGGGAGACGCTGAAGACGTTGAGCCCTGAGACATTTCCCTCGCGGGCGGCGGCCAGAGCCATCTCGCGCGAGGCCGTTGGACGCGGATGGACAGGCGCCCGCGGCTCCTGATGGCGCTGTGGACGGGCTCGGAGGGGAGGCCGCGTTCGGGCTCGCTCGATCTCTTTCTCTCTGCTTGTCTGTCTCTGTCTTTGTCTCTGTCTGTCTGTCTCTCTATCTATCTATCTACCTCTCTCTCTGTGTCTCTCTACCTCTCTTTCTTTCTCTCTCCCTCCCTCCCTCCCTCCCTCCCTCCCTCCCTCCCTCCCTCCCTTTCTCTCTCTCTCTCTGTCTCTCTCTCTCTCTTTCTTTCTTTCTCTCTCTTTGTCTCTCTCGCTCTCTCTCTCTCTTCCCTCTCTCCATCCCTCGATTTCTCCTCCCCTTCCTCCCCATATCTCTCTCTCCCTCCGGTCTCTCCCATTAATAAAATCAAGGCACAAATGAGCGTGTGCAGCGTGGCATTCGCCCATCACTTTCGGGAAAATGATGAATGATAAAGTTTAAATTTTTGCGCTGCGTGCATTTTGCGACGAGCGGGCGCGAGGGACACTTAAAGGGGTGAGATATCCGCGCAGAATAGCTTGCCTTCGAGCTGGCCGAGAGATGCCGGGCAATATGGTTCGCATTATCTTCAACGAAGGGGGATATATTTTAGCTTGTTTTTTATTAATTCATTTGCTGTTGGGGTATTACATGGTTTATTTTCTATAAAATAAACATGTGAAACATTACGTAACATGTGGAACGTTACGGATAGATTGGGGTAGAATTGTATGCATGGATCAATTCATGTGTTGATAGGATTATTGTCATTATTATTGTGGTGTTTATCATCGAGTGTTTTATTGTTAGCCGTCCGTAGACACCCAAATTCAGATTGTGTTGGTGTTCTTTTCCTCGCAGATTTATAATGATGATCGTAATGGTGATGATGATGAAAATGATGACGATAATGATGACGATGATGATGACGATGATGGTGATGATGATGACGAGGATGATCATGATGATCATGATGATGATACAAGTAGTAATGGCAACAGAAGTAACCAATATAGTAATATATCGTAGTTATAGAACCAGAATGAACTCGATCAAAAGCAACAGCGCCAAAGCAGACCTCTGTGCCCTTAAACAAAAAAGGAAACGACGCTGAACTCGAGACCCGGTTCCCGTCCCCGCTGGAAAGAATCTCCAACCCCAACTTGTATTGGAATAAGACATCCCAGGAGAGAGCAAAGACATGGAATCGAACACTTATCTTTGTATCTGTTTGTGTGATTTCTGTTCGTTTATCTTTTCGTTTGCTTTCGTCTTTGATGGCGTGTCTGTGATCTGCAGATGATCTTAATTAGTTGTGGTTATCTTTTTCAATATTCTTCAGACTGTTTCTGTTTTTTTTTCCTTTCTTTTCGGCATGGAATATATTCGTTTTTACCATCTACTGTTATGTAGTAGTTCAGTCTACTTCCCTTTATATACAATACCGATTGAATTATCCTTCTGAAGTTATCTGACACTGATAGTAATATTCTATAAGTAATGGTATTCTATAAGTAATTAGTGGTAATATTCTATGTGATAATATTCTATAAGTAATCCATGGTAATATTCTATAAGTACTAATATCTATAAGCAATTAATGGTAATATTCTATAAGACCTCTATGAGACCTATAACTGAGTGACCTTTAGCTCGCGACCCTAAAACTGAAGACACTTGAAGTTCTTAAAAGCTGTGGCCATTGTATCTATACTGAAAGTTGCATCAATTAATGAATGAACTATACATACGTAATACATTATCTTATATGGGAGGTTGGTGTATCTCATGGTTTAATAATAACAAGGAGTCAGGTAGCGATGTATACAAGCACGAAGGTTATACATCTATACATACATATCTTATTGTACTTTTGGTTGTGATTAGTGTTTTCTTTATCTACATTATCATAATATTTATTTCATATTGTTAATATTACTTTTGTTACTATTGTTATTATTTATTGTTGTTGTTGTTGTTGTTGTTGTTGTTGTTGTTGTTGTTGTTGTTGTTATTATTAATATTATTAGTAGTAGTAGTTGTACTATTATTATTATTATTGTTGTTGTTATTGCTATTATTGTGATTGTTATTATTATCATCGTCATGATAATTATCATTATTTTCATTTTCTCATTATTATATCATTATCATTATTGTTTGTTATTATCATCGTTACTTTTAGTTATCAATGTTTTTATTGTCATTATTAAGAAAAAGACGAGACCGAAGAAACCCCCCCCTCAAAAAAAAAAAAAAAAAAAATCCGGCAGACCCCGGATCGAGAGCCGGGAGAGCGCGCGCCCCAAGGTCTCTAACAGATGCTGTGACCGAGAGGATGAATAATGAAAGGATCTTTTTTTAATGCTGTATAAACACTGGAGGCGTAAGGACGTGTAGAATTAAGGGATCAGGAAAAAAGTTGTGTTTATCCATTAGGGAGAAGAGGCCGGCCCTGCGCCCTTGGGGAAATCTGAAGGGGAAGGACAGAGTCTCAGGGCAGGTAAGGGCGAAAGTCATGTTGCTTAAGAAAAGCGGATCGACTCTGTATTTTCCGACTCGTCAGAAATGGGAAAGGTGAAAAATATAATGGTGTCTCAGTCTCACTCGAGAAGGGAACAAGCCTTTCGCCTAATATATATTTGTGTACACACACACACACACACACACACACACACACACACACACACACACACACACACACACACACACACACACACACACACACACACACACACACACACACACACACACACACACACACACACACACACACACACACACACACACACACACACACACACACATATGTATGTATGTATGCATGTATATATTTATTAATATACACATACGCACACACACACGCGGGGTGTGTGTGTGTGTGTGTGCGTGTGTGTGTGTATGTGTATATTTGTAAATATATACACACAAACACACACACACACACACACACACACACACACACACACACACACACACACACACACACACACACACACACACACACACACACACACACACACACACACATATGTATGTATGTATGCATGTATATATTTATTAATATACACATACGCACACACACACGCGGGTGTGTGTGTGTGTGTGCATGTGTGTGCGTATGTGTATATAAATATATACACACACACACACACCACACACACACACACACACACACACACACACACACACACACAACACACACACACACACACATATATATATATATTATATATATATATATTATATATATATATAGATAGATAGATAGATAGAAATAGATATATAGATATATATATAGATAGATAGATAGATAGATAGATAGATAGATAGATAGATAGATAGATAGATAGATAGATAGATAGATAGATAGATAGATAGATTTAGATATATATTTACGTGCATAGACAGTCAGTCAGCTAATGCAACGCTTTTGGTTTCAATATGTATACATATATATATTGCAAGGGCGTGAGTTGTCCAACCGACTGAAGGTCTGCAACACTAAACAAGAAAATGTAACATGAAAGTCACTGCCAAGGTTGACCCGCCGTTTGAACAAACACGCACTACGGTTTGTTAATTGGGAATTCAATGTGTATCGTTCGCATGGTGATTCCATCGGTCATATCATGCATGGTTTGAGAGCGCATCACTTGAGTCATCTCCGGGGAACTTGGATATGCATTTCCAGAGGAGGGGGCGGAGTTATTGAGGGGGAGGGGGGGATAGAGGGAGGGGCGATAGGAGTGGGGTGGGTGAAGGAGCGAATGGGGGGGGGGCTGAAGGGACAGAAGAGGAGAGAGGGATGGAAGAGGAGGGAAGGGTGGAGGCAGAAGGAGGGATAGAGGGAGGAAGTGTTGGGCGAAAGGGGCAAGAAGAACAGGGAAAGGATAGAGAGAGGGGGGAGGAGATGGGAGGGAGGGGCGAAGAAGCTGAGAGAGGGAGGGAAGGGAAGGAGTAAGTGGGAAGGAGGGGGGGGCATGTGCGGGGATAAAGATTGCATTACCAGGACGCGAGGCAGGTGGGGGAGGGGAGGGGGTGTGAGGAGGAGAGAGAGAGAGATGTAGTTGGACTGATGATAGGGACGAGCGCTAGGGAAGGAGCAGGGGAGAGGAGGAGGAGGTAGTAGCGAGGAGGAAAGGAGAGGAGGGGCCAAGAGAGGAGGTGAGTAGGAGCGATGGAAAGTGAGGCAGATGCAGGCGTAGCTTGATGATTGAGATCATGTACTGCCTCTTTTGCTACGCTGAAATCATGTTTCTGAGTTGGTTGAAAATTAATTGCGAGACGTAACTATATTCAAATGTTTTTCTTTTTTTCTTTTGATTTATCATCATCATGTATTCTCATATGTCTTTACAACTCTAAGATGAAGTACTTTCAACCAATTAAGATAAGCAATCTGGTTCACAAACATCACTATCAAATGCAGAGCAAGCGTCAGCGTTCATTCTGAAACGCTGCTGCCTGTGTAGCGAGGAGACTTTTCAGAATATAACGAACAACGCGAGAAGCAAGGAACATATCTAAGCCGCAGTTGAAGTGCTCTCCTCAGGCTGGCTTGCTTACTGAAGCCTGGCATTAAGGAGGGAGCTGCGCAACTTAGCTACATGTATTTTTTTCTCTATTTATTTATCTACGTTCCATTTTTGTTCGTTGGTTATCACAGCTACTGCAGTTTCGGCGTGCCTGTCCTTGTGAACACGACGCAGGAGCACACTGAGTTGTCCGTCTGTGTTTTTCTGCACCCTTGGTCCCTCATCCCGGGGTACGGGGAAGCGCATTAATGAGTATCTTTGTTCCTGCGTGAATAAGCTCTAGAAATTTAAGCCTCGAGAGCATTACTCTCTGTGGGTATTCCTTGGAAACGTAACCTATTACAGTCTCGCTCGCAAGGATTCGCTGTAAAACTTTCCTGGGCATTGTTACTACTTTTCCTTCACTAACAAAGAAGAAACAAACAAAAGAGCACCTACACATAACAAGATAGCTAAGCACACATACGTACACTGTGTCTGTTTATACATACAGTACTTACATACATACATACATACAGTACTTACATACATACATACAGTACTTACACACATGCATACAGTACTTACATACATGTATACATACATACATACATATATAAATACATACATACATATATGAATACATACATACATACATACGAAAAGGAAAATATGCACAATGAGAAATGAAATTGAATCGTAACGTTTCGAGCTCGTCGAGACTTCCTCATTAAACGGATGAATGATCGCAACGGAACCTTTCGGTTATTTGTTCGTATAGTGAGGAATTCTTGATGAGTCAGAAACATCGAAATTCAGTTTAATTTTTGGTTATATATATATATATATATATATATATATATATATATATATATATATATATATATATATATATATATATATATATATATATTAATATACATACACGTTTACTAGGGAGAGAAGGGGGACAGACACACCCGGTATAGATAACAGAATGACAAGCCAGGTCAGAGCCCTCGCCACACACCGGAACAGGTCGAGCAGGTCGGCGGCCGCGGGAGGAGCTGCCTTCCGTGACACCTGCGGCCCGTGCCTTCCTACCCGGCCGGCAGTGCGTGTTTACATAACGTACGGCGAGTGACCTGCATCGATCCGCACTTGAACGGACCTCACAGCCGCGCTAAAGTAAGAAACGGCTCAGGGATGTAACCGTTACACACAAAAGAGTAGAGAGAGATATTCGGAAATAAATGGAAGTTCAGAAGGCAGAAAGAATAAGGAAAATAAATTCTGTCTTTGGCCGGCTGTCTGTGGCCTGGGGAGCGTAACGCGTTAGGCCTATCGAGTAATAAACGTAACAATCTCAGAGACCCGCAGGCGACGTGTCTGCTTGTTCTTAGTAAGTTCCTGTCATAGTATATTTCTTTTTGTTTTGTCGTTATGACACACACATGCCGTCAGAACAGAGAGTGGGGAAAAACTAGGGGTTAGATGTATTGTTTTCATGTTATATTTCTGTGAATGCATCCATGTTTGTTTGTATGTGTGCATATGTGTATGTCTGTATGTTTGTATGTATGTAAGTATATGTATATATGAATTAATGCTTTGATGAATCCTTAAATGTATGACTGTACGTGTATACATGCATAAAATTATTATGTACGTATGCCTTTATGTATACATTCTGAGCTTGTCTATCTCTCAATCTACCTGGTTAGCCCCCTTCTTCGTACCAACCCAAAAAGAACATGACTAATTTGTATAAGAAGAAGTTGAGTCTCGGATTAAAACTTCTACCCTTTAATCGGAAGGCGCTGCCTCCCTTTTCTTCGCAAAAGTTTCTACGTGTGTTCCTCTCTCTCTCTCTCTCTCTCTCTCTCTCTCTCTCTCTCTCTCTCTCTCTCTCTCTCTCTCTCTCTCTCTCTCTCTCTCTTTCGCTCCCTGTCTTTCTCTATCTTTATCTTCATCTCTTTCTCCCTCCTCTTCTCTCTCTATATTTATCTTCATCCATTTCTTCCTCCTCCTCGCTCTCTCTCTCTCTCTCTCTCTCTCTCTCTCTCTCTCTCTCTCTCTCTCTCTCTATCTCTCTCTCTCTCTCTCTGTCTTTCTCTAAACTTTATCTTCATCTCGTTCTCCCTGCTCTCTATCTCTATCTCTCTCTTATCTCTTCATCTCCTTTCTCGCTCTCCTCCTCCCTCCTCCTCCTCTCTCTCTCTCTCTCTCTCTCTCTCTCTCTCTCTCTCTCTCTCTCTCTCTCTCTCTCTCTCTCTCTCTCTCTCTCTCTCGCCTTTTCGCTCCCTATCTTTATTTATATCTCTTTTTCCCCCTCCTCTCTCTCTCTCTCTCTCTCTCTCTCTCTCTCTCTCTCTCTCTCTCTCTCTCTCTCTCTCTCTCTCTCTCTCTCTCTCTCTCCTCTCTCTCCTTCTCCTCGCTTTTCGCTCCCTATCTCTCTCCTCTCTCTCTCTCTCTCTCTCTCTCTCTCTCTCTCTCCTCTCTCTCTCTCTCTCTCTCTCTCTCGTCTCTCTCTCTCTCTCTCTCTCTCTCTCTCTCTCTCTCTCTCTCTCTCTCTCTCCTCTCCCTATCTATCTACTTACGTTATTCACTTTCCTCTTCCTGGATTTGTTCTTAAAACCGGATCGCGGCGCAGAGCTCTCAAACCGGGGAATGTGATACAAATAGTTGTGTGGGATGAACACCGATCACGCGGTACAGTTTGGCTACAGCGTGAAAAATACTGCATTGTTACAGTGTGATGGATCTGGGGGAATGCTCGGCAAATACGTTGTAGTTATGGTATGATACAGGTGGCTTAAAATGGCTTACTTTTGTTCAATGGTGATGTGTATTTGCTTTTTTATTATTAGTAGAGAACGTATATTGGGCTTTTCATAACCATGTTCACGTGTATAGCTACAGGATAGTGTTCGGATAACATTTCATATTGTTTACTTATCACCGAAAATCTAAAAAAAAACATTTTTTTTTATATGCGGCCCTCCAGCCAAGCCCCTGCGTCTTAGATCCAATACTTTGATAGCCTTTGTAATGTAGAGATAAATTGAAAGCGAAATCTGTGAGTACTTCAAATAACTATTTTTTTAAGTACCAATACATATGCAAGTACTTATAGGAATGATTTTCTATAGGAATATACCTACATCTGTCGATAAAAAAGGAAGATTTCGGTGCAAGTAATTCAGCTAAAAGGCCGCCATATAACAACCGGATCACCTACTGCGCCTTCAATCTTTCGTTCCCTCATTCGTTAATTAATGAACTCCTGCCGCTCCCAGTACTAGTGAACGGAGTGTACCCCCCCCCCCCCATCCTCCCTCTCCCCTCTTTTTGCTTTCACTGGCTTCGAACGAGAACCCTTGGAGGGGGGGGGGGGTGCAATGCAGACAGCACGCGCGTCTGCCAACACCCTCGCCTTTCCTTTCTTTTCTTCTTCTCCTCCTGCTGTGATGCCTGATGATAATCCTCCTGCTCTTCTTCTTCTCTCCTCCTCTTCCTTCTTCTCTTCTTCTTCTTTTCTTCCTCCTCCTTCTCCTCCCCCCCTCCACCTCCTCCTTTTCCCTCCATCTCCTCCTCTTCCTTCTCCCTCCTCTCTCTTCTCCTCCTCCCCTCCTTCTCTTCTCTCCCTCCCCCCTTCTCTCCCCTCCACCACCTCCTCCTCCTCCACCTCCTCCTTCCCCTCCTCATCCCACCTCCTCCCCCTTCTCTTCCCTCCACCTCCTCCTTTCATCTCCCCTCCTCCTCCCTTCTCTCTTCCCCCTCTCCTCCTCCTCCTTCTCTCCCTCCTCCTTCTCTTCCCCTCCTTCCTCCTCCTCTCTCTCTCCCTTCCCCTCCTCCTCCTTCTCCTCCTCCTTCTCTTCCCCTCTCCTCCTTTCCATCCTCTCCTTTCCTCTCCTCCTCCTCCTCCTTCTCTTTCCCTCCACCTCCATCTCCTCCATCTCCCTCTCCTTCCCTCCTCCTCCTCTTCCCTCCTTTCCGTCCTGGTCCCGCCTGCGTGTCTTTTGAATGCCGCGACGACCAGCTTCTCCCCGAAAGCCCTAAGAAGCACATCCACACGGAATGAGGAAGCGTAAATAACATGTTTTGCACCGAGCTCTGCTTGGTTTCAAAGGGAGGGGGAATAATGAGAAAAAAAGTGGGGGGAGAGGAAAAGGAGAGAGAGAGAGAGAGAGAGAGAGAGAGAGAAGAGAGGAGAGAGAGGAGAGAGAGAGAGAGAGAGAGAGAGAGAGAGAGAGAGAGAGAGAGAGAGAGGAAGAAGGAGGGATGGGGAGGGAGAGATAGAGGGATGAGAGAGAGAGAGAAAGAAAGAGAGAGAGAGAGAGAGAGAGGAGAGAGAGAGAGAGAGAGAGAGAGAGAGAGATGAGAGAGAGAGAGAGAGAGAGAGAGAAGAAGGGAGAGAGATGAGAGAGAGAAAAAAAGAAAGAAAGAGAGAGAGAGAGGAGAAATGAAAGAGAAATTAAAGAACAAGGATCCCAAGATATTTATTTCCCACTGCATCTGCGAAATCACGAAATTTTGGGGGGTAATTTTCCTCTCCCTCCTTCTTCAAGTCCTTCCTCCTCCTCCTCCTCCTCCTCAACCCCCTCTTCCCCGCCCGCTTCGAGTCTGAGCTCCTTCGCGAGTGCCTCTCCCCGCCATCCCCGGCAGAGCAGCAAGGACATCGCCGTGTCGCAGCATCGCTTCGTACGTCTTGATGGAGGAGGGGGGAGAGGAGGGGGGAAGGCTAGGGAAGGAGGAATGGGGGGCAGGGGGGAAAGGAAAGGAGGGTGTAAGAGGAAAGGAGAGAAAGAGGGAGGGGGTGGGGGGGGGGCAGGCGGGAGAAGAGGAACAAAGGGCAGGGAAGGGGTGGGGTGGAGGAGGGAGGGGAAGGGACAGGGGAGGATGAAGGGATGAAAAAAGGGAAAGAAGATAGCACAGGAAATGGAGAAATTTGCATTCAACAATACACGCGGGAAAAGAAGGAATGGCTAGATAATACAGCAAAATAAAATACGGCAAAGTGGGTTATGGGTCATAGGTTTTTCTTTAGGGGATAGCGGTAAAAATCGTAATCAGACTTTTGCATTTTGATCAATAGCCTGTGTACACTGCGCCTGTTCCATTTCCTTGTTCATCCACCTCCCTTTACAGAACTAGTCTGCTCATCTTTGTTTGTTTGTTTACTTGTTTCTTCTTTGTCTTGCTTTCCTTCTCCCTGTCCCTACTCCTCTTCCTTCCTCACACTCTTCCATAAAGTCTCTGTTCCCTCTCGTCTTCTCTTCCTCTCCCTCTCTGTTTGCCTCTCACCACTACTCTCCCTCTCCCTTTTTATCACTCTCACCCTATCCCACTCTTTACTCGCCTTCTCTCACTCCCTCTTCTCCCCCTCCTCACTCAGAATCCCTTTCCTTCTCCCTCCCTCCCTCCCTCCCTCCCTCCCTCCTCCCTCTCTTTCTTCCTCATTGCTCGTCCTCCAACACATGTACCACAAGATACTGCGGGAAACTGCGTGAGGAGTTGCGTAGTTTCCGTACGTTTGCTAATGAGTGTTTCATCGCAGGATCTATCGCGGTGCTGAATTTATGATGAATCGTCGTCAGCGGAGGTGGTGGCGGTTGGCGTGATAGCAAGGGCGAAAGAATGATTGCGGTGGCTGTGATGAGTTCTGATCATGGTGATGGTGATGAAGACTGATGTGATCATGGGAGGCCGATCGAGGTGCAAAAAATACATTTACTTTTTGGGAGTCTAAAGGGAAAATGATATTCTATCAATTAAAAGATACAATGATGAATAGATGAATAAAAATGAAGATGAATGATAGATGAATAAGAATAATGTGAATATGAAGGAATATATGTCGGTATAATTTACGTTGTCCCATTAGCTAGGCACTCAACAAAAGTTTTAACCCTTGTCAGAACAACTTCGAACATATTAGACCCTTGGGGCACGTCCGTCTTCACCATAGAGTGTACTTCCTCGCTAATTGTTTCAGAAGTGATATTGTTCTAAACTATGAAATAACAGTTGAACACACGCATTTTTGAACGAACGTGGTAAAGTGTCTAGATACTTTTAAGAACAAGGAGAAGGGTAAGAATACGAATGTGTAGCATATAAAAGTGAATATGAAATATATGGAAATAATTCTGGTGGCGATGGAGAAGAAAGGGAAGAACCAGAGAACACATTGCAGCGCCATCCAGATCTCGCACACTGGCTGACCTTGACGAAAAAAGGGTAAGTAATCATTTCAAGGAGACTTAAAAAATGCCCAGAAATAGAGGTTTTAAAACCACTCTCCATAGTTTAACATCTGCACGTACAAATTAGGTTTGAGCAACTTCATGCCATGGTTGTAGCCGTTTATTCTGCCATTACTATCAGCATATGAAAAAGCACGGTGCGGATGTCGTTAAAATATCGACAGAGAACAAAGACTCTGTACAAAAAAGAGGAGCAGTATGATAATGGTGAGTAAAAGTTGGTCCATCAAGGTTTAATTGATTGGTCGAGACCTGTCGCATGCACCAACTTCCAGCTCACCCAAGTCGGATTTTCCATAGTAATTACGGGAAAGCAATTATGCTCCATAAGCTGGTGAAACTGACGTCTTGATCAGCTCATCAAATCTCATAATCGCTAATCCCCAGTGACCTTAATAAACGAATCTTCCAAATAATCCCAACCAGCATCTTCCACTGTCCCCAAACACCGGATTATAACCTGTTCTTGAATGCAGTCCCCCACTGCACTGGTCCAGCTCACTCGGTTGTGACCCACAGTTGGCCACGACTGGGTCCTGTACTAAGCTCCAATCTCGCTTACTGGTCCTATATACTCTGGAGTCCTTTTTCAGCCACAGTCCCTTATCCCACGCGATCTAAAGCCATGGCACGTGAGGAAGGTTCTGTTCTATAGCGAGGTGCTGACACAACCGCCTTCGGGTTCATGGCAGTCGACAGGGGAACTGGGCGGCCTCGAAACGCTCAAAGGATACAAGAAACTGATAAAAAAAAGCGTGGGAGGGGTTAGATAAAGAGCAAAAACATAATACTTCCATAACGAGAGGCCAAAGACACAGACGCGAAGGTAGTGAGCATGAAACCAGATCATTTCAGTGCACGGAGCAGGACCTTCCAGAGGAGGTGGGAGTGCATGGGATCAGTCCCTTTTCGTCC
>NW_020870796.1:642536-643927 GCF_003789085.1 Penaeus vannamei
GTCCAGGGAGAGGAAATGCGTTTGCAAGAAGTGCGTCTTCATATTTATGTCAGCTGTCTGTCTGGCTGTCTGTCTCGAGGCGTGTATGACTTTTTTATTTGGTAGTTTGTCCCTTTTCTTCCCCTTTTCACTCTCCCGTCCTACCTACTCTCCTTCCTACTTTTTTTTCTTTGTCTCTCTCCTTCTTTCCTTCCTGTGTCACCCACTCCCTGTCGTTAAAAACCAGAAAAAGAAGAAAAGATAAGCCAAAGTCAACAGAGTGAGCCTAGAGAACAAACACGGGAACAAACTCATACTCCGCCATCGGGTATAGACAAAAGCCCTCACAGCAACAAGGACTTCAAGAAGTTTGTTATTTATGTGTGCCTACTGCAAGGTCTCTGGCCCCTTTAATAAGCGTCCTAGGTCGATATTGTCCAACTTCTGTGACTTCAGGGCTGGTAACATGAGGAAGTTCGCTACTCTTTACAACCCTACGTCTCGCTTGAGTTACATTACTTGCTTTTACTTTTTCGGATACTTTTACATTTCCAAAGGCCAAAACTAGTTTCGGCTTTTTTCGAGATATTTATTTTGTTTAGAGGAAAATCCACCTGCTGTTTTCACACAGTGACCCGAACCTGTATTGTGGAGTGAAATGAATAATAACAAGTGATCGCTATTGTCCACGAATGCTGTTTCTCTAATCTGCCACATGTGACACCATGTCATTGGTCTCGCTCTCCACCGCGCCATTGTCCCTCCATCAGAGCCTCGTCCGGACGAACTGCTCTCCATCATCTATCTCCCATCATACCCTATATAGCTTGTTTTCCATCACTTATTATCCCTCTCCCAAGAGTCTTGTTCTCCATCACTAAACTCGCTTCTCTCCTTCTGACCCGTTCTCCGTCATTTGTCACTGCTTCTCTTAATTCAAACTTTCCCCTTATCACTCTCACCCCCTTCCCCTTATATCCTTATCCCTATCAATAGTCTCCTCTCTCTCTTCCCTCTTCCCTCAAGCCTGGTCTCCCTCTCAAATAACAAAATTTTCCCCTCTCCCCATGCTACCTGCTTGCCATGACTGGTCTCCCCTCACTCCCCCTTAACCTGGTTTCCATCACAAATCCCCTTCACTTCCTCCTCCCTTTTCTACCTGCTCCTCCGTCGTTAATCCCCTCTCCCCCCCCCCTTTTCAGTCAGCATCACCAATAATCTCCCTCTGTCCCCTCTCCCCTCTCACCCCACTCGTCATCATTACCCCCACTCCCTTTTTCCCATTCAGTCTGCTCCCGGTCACTAACCCCCCTCCCCTCTCCCCCGCAGCCGCCGCCGAGGACAAGCCGTTCATCCGCAAGACGACCACGGCGCCCCGGGAGTTCCGAGGGGCGAGACGCCTGCTCACGTGC
>NW_020870796.1:652693-655193 GCF_003789085.1 Penaeus vannamei
TTAGCATCCATTCTTCCAGCTCCTCCACGCCCTCGATTCCACCGCCCCTCCACCCCCTCCCTCACTCTCTCTTCCACTGTCCCCCAATCCATCTTTTCTCATCCTCCCGCTCTCCCCACTCTCCTCCTTTCATCCCCTTCCCTATCCTCCACGTCTTCTACCTCCTCCTTCTCCTCCTCTTCTTCCTCCTCCTCCCCCTCCTCTTCCTCCCGTTCTTCTCCTTCGTCTTCCTCCTCGGGCCTTCCCTCTCTCCTCCTGTTCCTCCTCCTCTCGCTCTCCCTCTTCCTTCCTCGAACCCCTCTCCTCCTCCTGCACTCCCTCTCTCTTCCCTCTTCCTTCACCCCGGCTCTATCCCTCTCCTGCTTATCCTATCCCCTCCTCCTCCTCCTCTCCTCCCTCTTCCTCCTCTCCTCCTCCTCCTCTTCCTCCCCCCTCCCCTCCTCCTCCCAGCTCCCTCGACCCCTGCCCATATGAATATTAAATCAGATACTTGAAATGAATGAAGAATAAATATTTATTATGATGTATTGAATCGTACGATAGACTAAGGCATGAATACAAAACAAAGGTATGATATATGCCAGTGCGTTTTTCTTGCATAACATTAGCTGTATAAATAATGAATATATTAAAGAATAATTATAGAAAATGCAAAACATGTAATTAAAAGTGTTTTCCTTTCATAATAGAACATATTACGTACTTGCAATCAGGGAGCGATATATGAAAAATGTGTAATTAAAAGCCAAAATGATTTTCATATTGCAGTAGAAAAATGGAGGAAATAACAAAATTCACAAAAAGATAAATAAAAAAAAACAAAATCAATCTTGATTACAGATTCATGCAGAAACTTTTCATACCGGCTCTGTAATTAAAAGAAACTCATTTTTCGATGACTTTCTGCCGCAGAATGTTGATACTGGAAGCCACTTTTGCTCTGCTGTTCAGATATTTATAGCCTGTATGGAGAAAAACAAACTTTCCTGTACGCTTTTTCCGTGTGAATTGCGAATTAAAATAAACCGAATATTGATTCTCTCTCTCTCTCTCTCTCTCTCTCTCTTCTCTCTCTCTCTCTCTCTCTCTCTCTCTCTCTCTCTCTCTCTCTCTCTCTCTCTCTCTCTCTCTCCTCTCTCTCTCTCTCTCTCTCTCTCCCTTCTCTCTCTGTCTCTATCTCTCTCTCTCTCTCTCTCTCTCTCTCTCTCTCTCTCTCTCTCTCTCTCTCTCTCTCTCTCTCTCTCTCTCTCTCTCTCTCTCTCTCTCTCTCTCTCTCTCTCTCTCTCTCTCTCTCTCTCTCTCTCTCCCCTTTACTAATAATTTCGATATAATTTCTCACTTTTCTCCCCTCCTCTGGCATTAATAACATAACACATCTGTATCTTTTTAACTTCTTGTGTTTGATAAATACAATATTCTTTTTTCTAATTTAATTTGTTTACCATGAACACATCAAAATCAATTTATAATTTCTCTCCCTCTATGTACCTTTTACAAACCACACACATATCCCCCTTCCTCTTCCCTTTTTTCTAGTCAATTCATCATTTATCCATTATATTAATCGCACACATATTTTTTTATTCTCTCCTCTCCCTGTACCTCTGTTTACTTTTTCTTCCCTAACTGCGTATTCGGAATTTAGCCGATCATGCCCCGTGATTGGTCAGCGCGGGATCACCATGGGGATGACCTGACCTGGCCTCGTTGCTGCTGTAATGATGCTTCGATGACTTTATGACCATCCAGGCTTTAATAAAGTTCAGTCAACCCTTGTATTGTTTTTGTTGTTGTTCGTGCTGATGTTTTTTATGGGGGGGTTTCTTTTTTTCTTTTTTTTACCTTGCCATTTCCTTTTTTCCCTTTTTTTATCTTTTATTTTTTATTTCATTTTTAAGATTGGTTTTATTTTCCTTTGTATCTTTATTTTTATTTTTTCATTTTCTTTTTTTCTTTATTTTTTGTTTCTTGTTTTTTCTTTTTCTTTTCTTCCCTTTTTCTTCTTTTTCCTGTTGTCTTTGTCTTGTTAATATCATAATTATCTTTATTAATGATATTATAATTATCATCATCGTCATCGTCATCATCATCATCATCATCATCATCATCATCGTCATCATCATCATCATCATCATCATCATCATCATCATCATCATCATCATCATCATCATCATCATCATCATCATCATCATCATCATCATCATCATCATCATCATCATCATCATCATCACCATCATCATAATCATCATCATCATCATTGCTGTTGTTGTTGACATTTTATTATTATCATTATTATCCTTCGTCTTCGTACTATAATTATTGTTATTATTATTTTTATTGCTGTTGTTAGTGTTATTATTAACACTATTATTTTTATTATTATTATCATCATCATTATCATTATTGATAATATTGTATCATTTTTATCATCATAACCTATTATTATAATCATTATCATTATCATTACTATTATTATTATTAACATTGATGTTGCTGTTAT
>NW_020870796.1:671020-689014 GCF_003789085.1 Penaeus vannamei
ATATATATATATATATATAATCATATATATTATATATATATATATACATATTATATAATATATATATATATAATATATATATATAATATATATATATATATATATATAACATATATATATATATATATTATATATATATATATATATATATATATATATACACATATATATACATATATATATACATATATATATATATATATACACATATATATACATATATATATACATATATATATCTATATATCATATATATATAGATATAAATATACATAAGTGTATATACATATATATGTATGTATACATATATATGTATGTGTACATATATGTATGTATACATATATATGTATGCATACATATATATGTATGTATACATATATATGTTTGTATACATTTATATGTATGTATACATATATATGATATGCAATACATACTTAACCTCTTGCTCCAGGGTGGCATGTACATACATTCCATGACTCTTGTGAACAAAATAGTGGGTGGCATCATATCACGACCATTCATTGGTTCATTAGAGGGAGCTTATTTTACTCTGAGAGTAGTGGCTTCACTTGTATGGTAAAGCTTTTAGGCAATATCACTTAAAGTGAAGGTAAACCTTCAGAAGCTTTATTTCATAAAAATTGTATCAAAATAAAAGCTTTCAGGTGCCAAATGTCACTTGCAAACTTCCGGACGAGCCAAGCACAAACAGGGTAAACTGTCAATGCATGCCAACCACCCCAGGATCAAGTCCACTTCCCAAACTTTTTTACCCTGGGTTACTGGGTTAAATATATATAATGCATTGACCTGCATCAATAAATCAGCCTTCTCTGATAATGATATAATAAATAAACTCTCAGTAAATGCAAAATTCTTTGTGCTCACTGCCATCATCTCCATCAATCATGGAATAAAAATCTTCCTAATATCAAATACTTTAAATTAGTAGTTGTGAGTTCAGAATAAAAATGCCAAACCTAGAGGCATGCTGATTAACAACTGAAAAAAGCTGCACTAAACAGAAAGGAAACAAGTACCATGCAAAAAAAATATATAAAAAGTAAAACACACATAACTAAATGTTATTTTGATCTCCATAAAGCTTTCGCTTCAGCTTTGGATGCTTGAGACATTTATGCATTGTGTCAGATTTATCCATCTTTGTGTTGTTTTCCATTCTTCTGATCCTATTACTTTAACTCTTTGGTGTAGTTTTTCTTTATATATAAATGGCTCTACAAGCACACAGACACCAAGATTCAACTATTAAGCCTACCTGACCTCACCTGATTTTCTCATGCCTTGAATTTTTGAAAGGAAAGTTTTTCTGATGCTATTTATCATTATTGTCATTACCAACATAATAATATAATATCATTAATTGAGATCAGGTATGACTAGCAATTGATTTCCTGGCATCTATGTGTATGCAAAATTGATGAATCAAAATCACAGTGAACACAGTATGTATGTACAGGCAGCGACAAATGAAAGGTCAACTGCTATAGCATCTTCTTCCTTTGCAGGAGTTCTCCACCCCTGGTAAGTGAGGTTGCTACTGCTGCTGCTGCTGTCATGCAGCTGGCATGCCTTGTAGCTCATAATCATTAATACAGTTAGCAATGCTAAGGTCAGGACAGGAATCTGACAAGTATAACTCATTACAAACACAGAAACTGTGCCAAAGAGTAAAAATGTAATATCTATGGAATAATCATCAGGTGTTATACCCTCTACACACTCACTGTCAAGGCATCCAGAAACTAAAATAAAATACAATCTTTTACTTTACAAAGTATTCTATATTAAAATAGTTGACATAACTGTATCATATATTGTTGTATTTTCATTCCAATTAATATGCTGATGCAGAATTTTGGGCTGTGCAAAACAAACTTAATAGTATACTTTCTCATCTCCTTTGCACCTTTTAAATCCCTATGATGTCCCCAGTTCTTCCTCCACTAAACTCTCATATATGATATAGTCACAGCGAATGAAAACATTCTCATCACCAACAATATCTGAAAACCAAACATCGTAAATCTACAAGTGTTTACTGTCAGTCTCTCTTTCACTGTTCTTATCCCCTCAATGTTGGGTATAGCTATAACCATCATGATGCAATGATGCATGACATGTATACACATTATAACTCACTCTAGCAAGCGAGCAGGTAGGCCAACTGTAAATAGCACAAACCCACAATGATTACTTCACAGAAAATTCTGGTCCATTATAATAGGGTCATAATAATCAAGAACTCTACAATCACTAACTTTGTAGAATAACTATTTATGCTCATTATATAAAAAGGGTCACTTTCCAGCCCTATATTTGTATGTGTGGAACTAAGTTCTGCTCTTTAATAAGTTTCACATGAAAAAACCTTCAACAGCTCACCTTACATCCTGCTGTATGCTGTATTCAATATGTTACTTTATTCTGTCTGATAGTAAACTTCACAATGCTTCATTTCTTATTTTCCAAAAACATCATAGAATGGCCACGCAGATCATAAAATTTCATTTCCATTTTTAAATCAAAGCACTCTGAGAAATTTTAATCCCTTTCTAAGATAAACAAAATGCTTTCAATAATACATCAAGTGTTTAGATGTACTACATGTTCAAAGAAATCACAAGACCTATCAATTATTCTAAAATTTCTACATTTTTCCATTCTATGCAGTTCCTGCTTGTTTGTCTCTAACTATGTTGGTCAGATTTTTAAGCCAGCTGTTATTATATATAATTATTCCATGATTACTGTAGTGGTTCCTAGCAACCTCACTTCACACACTGTTACCAGATGTAGAGAACACCTGTGAGGGCTCATGTTGAATATGATGCATACTTTTCATTTGACCCAGACTATACATGCCCTCACAGAGCCAACACATTAATATATATGCTTAAAAGAGATCTTTCAGTTATATCACTATCCATGTGCTGTATACAAATAAGCTTGCTTGAAACGTTTACCTGTATCTATTAGTTTTATTTTTTCTATACTACCATGATGCCCACTTAGCTCTATATGAAAACATAGCAACAGGATACAATTACTGTAATATCTAACATCAATAAATGATTATGCAATATCTCCAAAGTTAAAGGAAAAATCCAACAGTCTCTTCAACTAATATATGAGGAATAAAAATAACAATACTCTATATTTATTCCTAATTCACAAAATAAAAGCAGCCCTACCTTTATGTAGCTGGAAAAGGATGCGGACAATACAGTCATAGAGGCACGAGGAATCCTGAATACTTGGGATCAGAGGTGCCAAGCGGCACTGTCCAGAACGAGTCATGGAGTTTGCCCTGGATGGGTCCATGGAACTGAATACTGGAAGGGTGACAAATAAGCAATTTAGGGTAGAGCTTAAAATACACTACTATCAACTTGTTAAAACTATATGTTATCCTACACATCAATGATTGAGAATAAGACATAGTGCTGCAATGAATCTCACAAACAATATAAATAAAGTTAAAAAACCTTCTTTCACATATCAGATTTCTTTATACATAAGGTTCAAAAACAAATTAAAAACTGAAAATTCACATACCTGCTTCATACAGATTTAAAATGCATTCCATATACTCCAGCATCTCAACTGCCAATTCAAAACTGAAAAAAAAATAATAATATAAATTGAATACCTACATAAATCTTAAATAATGCAGTTTCACAAACCATGAACAGAGGGTGGCTATGGGGTCATCATAATTTTCATCATTATCACGAGCATACAAACCGTACACAGGGGGGGGGGGTTAAGACCAGGCATACACTTTTTTTGATATACATAATGATGATCCGTCAATGGACAAATCAGCAGCCACTATGATTCAAATTTCACGCCATGCCGGTGTTGCTAGCAGGGCTGGCCTCTTTTGCATAGAAGCATTTCTGCCATTTTCTAAACATTAGATGATAAAGAAAGAAGATATAGATAATAGAATTGAACCATACACTGTCATAAACAGAGGAATTTTAGATTACATTTACAGTGCATGCAGTCAGAGTCTGATTCTCTGCATTACTTTTTTGTTTAATGCACTGCATAAAACAATATACAAGAAGTGCATTATTAAGCCAATAATGTAACAACACTCAACAACATAAAATGCACCTGCATTCCTTTATAGAAAATGTGTTAGATGTATGACAAGAAAATGCTATATTGAACCTGTAAACTTCATTTATCTAAAACATAAGCAACTATACATATTGAGTGTGTTTCAGGACTGAAGGTTTAGTCCTTCTATGGGACTTTGGCTCTGCCTTTAGTAATGCCCTGCTGGAAGACCCAGCTGAAGCGACATCGAATGAAATTTCCACCACTAGTCTTTACCAGGATGGTTTAAGTAATTCTTATATTTGATTTATTTGAACATGGGAAAATATCTCAATATTGATTTAAACACTTTTCATCTGCATTAAACCATCTGTAGTCATAAAAAAAAACAAAAATACAGCATACAGTCAAAAATCAGTAGGTTCTTTGTATTATCCTGTTATCTCACTTTTGATTTTAATACAGTGAAAGAGCAATATAACAAGACAGGGTTTTATTTTGAATTCATATAATTTTCTTAGAATCACAAAATAAGAACACATATAGATAGGGAGATCTTGATCCTTTACCATTTTTCGTCCACTAACGTACACTTTTAGAGGGGGGGTTGCTCAAAAGTCTATGCTTTGTAGACTTGTGATAATGATGAAAATTATGGATGACCCCTAAATGATACACCTAAATGATACAAACAATACAATAAAAATTATCAATCTTCTGTTGAGCCTTGATCGTTCTTGGTGTCAACATACAAAGGAGTATATAAAACAAGTTGAAAGTGAAGCAATCCAACAGTGCATTAAGGCAATGATGATAAAAATGATGATGACCATGACCATGACTATGACCATGACAAAGATGATGATGATGATGGTGGTGATAATAGTGATTAAGAATAAGAGACACAGATGATGGTGATGTTGATGCTGATGTTGACAATCGTGATGACAATTACATTAAAAGTAATGATGATACCAATGGCAAGTAAAAATGGTAACAATGGCAATGGCACTGGCAATGGCAAAGATTATGATAATGATAATGATAATTATATTAATAATAATAATACAATAACAATTATAATAACAATAATAACAATAACAATAACAATAACCATAATGATAATAATAATGATAATAATGATAAACAAAAACAATAGCAATAACAATAAAAATAATACTATCAATAACAATAACAATAAAAATAATACTATTAATAACAATAACAATAATAGCAATGATAATGACGATGATAATAAAAATGATATAATAACAATAAAACTAATAACAATCATCATCATCAACATCGTGGAGAGGCCTTCAAGAGCTAAGGCTTGAGTAGTAAGGTGAAGTCAAATCCAGTTGACAAATACCATGCTTAACTAGAAGCACTCAAAGGACACAAACCTCCACCAAGGCAACAGTGGTAACAAAAGCAATCATTTAAAAAATTCATGGATCTAATTCATGG
Organism: Penaeus vannamei; assembly: GCF_003789085.1. Lineage (NCBI taxonomy): Eukaryota > Metazoa > Arthropoda > Malacostraca > Decapoda > Penaeidae > Penaeus > Penaeus vannamei. Next base: position 676,583 of record NW_020870796.1, read on the forward strand.
ATCTAGATCATGATCAAGATCACCACCAAAATTTAATGGCATCTAAGTTAGGCTAAGTAAGACACACCTCTAGTAAATATGTCATAAAAATCTGTTCATAACTACTTGAGTTATCCTGCTAACCAATGCACAAACAAACAAATAAACTAACTAACAAAGTAGCAAAACTAGTTACTATTAAACTAACTACCCATCGCTACCAAAAACCTTGGCAGAGGTAATAAATCTGATTGCTTATGGGCTGCTTAACCTATTCTTAACTGAGCGCTCCCCAAATGTACACATGCATTTCCACAAAATACCAACCTGACCACTACATTTCCAGTGGCGTGAGGGGTACTGTATTTTGTTGCAGCCAAACTATTCATTCTTTGCTCTTTTTTCATATACTACTGCACATATAAACCCACATGATATTATTATCCAAAAAATTAACTAACTCCATAAATCTGTTTCCATATTCTATTTTGTACTAATACCCAAGTAACTATTGGACAAATTTGCTTGAAAAAAATATCATGCACAGAAGCTTGCCACATAGGTGGTGACTGAGAAGCGTGTCACTGATATTATGTCTTCACTAATTTCCCTCTCCTACTCTCGAGACCTCATCACTCATATCAATATCACTATCTTATCCCAAGCTGTCACCCTTACTGTATTCCAATGGCGTATCAGACCATGTATCACTGTCATCTGGCCTTACCAAATTAGGGGTACAAGGCATAAAATCATTCTTATTACAAGAATTTGCCCATGATATCACAGGAGTAAAATATCCTATGCACCACATTGCACAGATTAACCCATTAACACCAGTATATTTTGAAGCCCAAAATAATATTTTACGGGCGGCCACAAAATTGGCGCGTGGGCCAATTCCGGGGCGGCCCGCAACATATTCAGAGCGCGAGCTCCAATCCAACGTCACACTGGTTGGTCGACCGGCAATGTTTATTTTTCCGGGTGTCTCATATATGGGACACCCATTGTAAATGGGTTAAGGGGGCTGTCGCACTCAAGAATGAAGTTCATCAATTATTATCAGATTTTTGCGATTTTTAAATATGTTACAAATACATATACTGAGATTACATCACCAAGTTTCATAACATTTGGATAATAAGCAATGAAGTATTAATAAAAAAAAGTTTTTGAAAAATCAAATAGCTTTATAATTTGCACTTATCCATTGACTGAACATGTTGAAAAATATACCACAAATATTCTATACCAATACCTAAATAATAAACAGACAATTATGGAATTCCCTCTTAGTTAACCCACTAACGCCTGTATATTTTGAAGCCGAAAATAAAGTTTCCGGTCGACTACAAAATCGGCGCACGGGACTAGCCCGGACTCTGCCCGCGCATCAGCTGCAGCCCACTTCTGAGCAGAGCCCCGATACGGTATCACACTGGCAGGACGCCGGGCAATTTTTTTTTCCAGGTGTCTCATATGTGGGACTGGATTAAGTAGGAAAATCTTCTTTTTTTTAATTGTTACAAATATAAAATGCAATATATGGACTTCTATCACCTGAAATGAAAATCCCTTCGTTTAAAAAATCATAAATTTATTCAGCTTTCAAATGATCCAAAAAACATTAGAATCGAGAATGGAGAAATATAAAATATAAAATAATGACAGAGGTGTGCTTTTGAGATATCGGGCTTTGAAGTTGAAGATACTTTTTCCTGCATTTTATTTTTTTTTTTTTTTTTTTTTTTTTTTTTTTTATCTCTGCGTCAATCTTGATCAAATGGTACTCTGAAGTGCAGCTGGTACCTGGTCCGCCCCTTTTGCAAGAGATTAATCGCACTGACTGTGCATGGTTGTCAAAGTGCAGCCCTGTCATCACAGGCTTTGCAGTGCCTTTACAGTATCTTGTGAGGCATTTCATACAAATAAACAACTGCTGCAACTGTGATTATGTGATGTATTTCTCATCATAAGGTTTATTAGTTACAACCACAACATCTATTATTAGTTGTGTCCTCTTAGTGTGCGATGAGGGCACATCACGGGTATGTCTATGTGATGGTGTTGAGGAGGTAGGCAATGCACAACCTCTCTCTGACTCCCTTGTGGTGATTGCCAGCATTCTCTGCTACTTGTGGCTTCCTGTTGGTACAGTATGCAGAGCTGCCAGCTAGCTTTTACAAGAGAATACCAAAATAAACAAAATTATGGAAAAAAAACTTGGTCAAGTATATTTGCATGAACATGATACAGCAGTGATCAGATGGGGAGCGGAGGGGGGGTCAGAGAATTAGTCATAACTCCTTTATTTTTACGTATTTAGCAGAAATATTGTCACAGGATTGCAAAGCCTACTAGATTATAGGAGATTTTTTCAACTTCTCAAGTATCTTTGAAAATATTCATCGAAAATTCAGTGCAACAGCGTGGTGAAACATATTTTCATAGGTGTAATCATTGCCATATGTCTTCAAAAATTATCGTGCATGTAGAAATAAAAACCCCATCCAGATAGGGAGCAAACCATGGTGCTAGTGTTATGATGTGTTATGAAGTTACACACTCTCCAGACTTTGTTACTGGTTTACTGTCAACACCCAGATGTGGTGCCATCACAAAATCCTCAGAAACAGGGTTACCAGTGTACATCACTAGCAGTTCTGATGTAGCATGCTGCTTTCATGTGATGTATGGTTATACATCAAAATACATTTTTAGTAAAGAAGGGGTTAACTGGCACAATAATCAGCTTAACTCAGTTAACCTCCAGTTGATAGATCCTACAATATTACATGCAGGGAGATGAAGTGTCCTCAAATATTACAGACTGAGTTTTAGAGGACAAATATAAGTCTTGGTAGGATATTAATTACAAAGACATAACACTACATGTAGATTTTAACCCGTTGGATCTGATTGTGTCACAGAAATCACAGTGCTGAAATTACAGGCAGTGGGTTACATAAGTAGGCAACATCAAGGGCTTCCAGTGCGTATGCTGGGCGCACGAGAACACCCATGAACTGTGACCAGACTCTGTGGCTCCCTTTTGCAAAGTTATTTTGAGTAAACTTTTTTAGCCTTTTTGCCTTTTTCCAATATCCATATTTGTCTTTTGTTCTGCTTTATCCAGATAATAATAGCTTATTTTCCTTGCACAGACTCCATATCATCTTTCTATGTAGTAAATAACTCAGTGCAAGAATAAAATAGTATGGATCATTTGGTTATTTGTGTCATATATCTTATTTTTTTGTAATTTTCAAATTTCCATAATACAACCTGCACCACCAGTCACAAGAATACGGTGCGCAGCATGGAAATGGCATCCTCCTTTGAGCCAGCGCTCTTCCAAGCACAGCTTACACACCTTACATTCCACATTCGTTTAACAATGGGAATTATGCTAAAGCCCCCTTCTAGACGCAAAATGAGTCAAATCACACTCCAAGAGGTTTGAGTATTCTTGGCCATGGCTTGTCTTTTCCATCACCCTAGTCTTCACTCATGACAGCAAATTTTTCAATAATGGGACCATAACATCATCTGGATCTTAAGGCTTAAACTTGGCAAACTGAATGATAATCATCACATATGGGGAATATGGGCAGCCGATCCCATGAAGCAACAGGCAGCCACACAGCCTGGGAGCTAAGCAGGCCAGGGGATATCAGCCGCCAAGCTAGTGTCCCCCTAGCGGCTTTCCAGGACCCATACCTGATGCCCTGGGCCTGCACAGGCAATGGGATGTTGCTTGCCAAAAGAGAATACTATCTGTGCGTGCTAAAACTAGGCCCTCCCACTCTTCCTGAGCGTATTTACATATACTTGCATGCTTGCATATATTTGCAAGGCTTTATATATACATTCACAAACATATATGTGTTCATATATACATATACAAACGCATGTTCATGAAAGGAGGGAAAACAGCACTGCCACAGCGCGCACTCTCCAGCATAGTCCCATGCACCACCTAGGTCCAAAATAAATAATGCTACAGATTGATGCGCTATATTGCAAAGTATTGCAGCCAATGGGCTAACATTCATCAATTCCCATACATGCCAAGTAATTGAAAATGCATACATTTTCTGTCTTTCTGTATCATCTGTTAATTCAAATCCATCCAGCAGTTTAGACCAACTTTCTTTCTTCATAGGAGAGACTTTTCTAAAATCTCTCATCATCTTTCTTAGTCCTGCAAATCTAACGTAATCATGTTTTGCATTTATTATTAACTTCTCTAAATCTCTCCTACACATCCCTTTCTCTTTTTCCTATCCACTCATTAATTTGCTGACTTAAACATTCAATAGAATTCAGAAAGTATAAATGGGAAAAGTGTCCACAGCTTTTCATCATTCCCAAATAAATACTGTCTAAAAATGTGATCAGAGATCCCAGAATATGCCTTAGAGAACAATTCATAAATATTTTTGCATTATACATTAATCCTTTACATTATTTGTATAAGATGAATATGTCAATAAATCATCTAAGTCTAAGACATTACAGTTCAACAGTATAAAGGATAAAACATCTGTACAGTCATGACACAAACTATAATTAAAAATAACAACTCATTCACTCACTAATTGTTGGCATCATTTTCTGCTAAAGCTTCAAGTTCTTCTGGGGTGACAGTGAGGGCACCAGGGAACCGAGGGTAACGCTGGTGGAAGTTTAACTTGGTCACCAGCAGGTCACAATAAAACCTGATCAATCGTCCATAACCATGTGTTAAATGGCGCTGGGGAAAAAATAATCAATAACAGTAATATCAGTAATATTACATTAATCATCATTGTCATCAATATCATATCTATCTTAATGTGTTGATACCAGGAGTGCAAGTATACACACACTGTTTGATATGGTTTCGTTTTATGAACTTCTTTATAAAAAGATGGCAATAGAAGTGTTTAGTCATCTAAAGGTTACTCACAATTCACCCATTCCTTGACTATTCAGTGAGAAAGGTTTATATCTATGGTACTATTGTATTGTACTACTGTAAGTTACAGGCATACATGCACTGCCAGCATCAACTGGTTAACCCATTGAACCCGGATGACGTTGCGGTCATGTCATGGAAAAACTTGAGCCAAGGAGCAGATGATGTCAATTGGGCAAATTGGCCACAGCCCGGGTGACACGACTTGCCGTCATGTGCGAAGGCCAGGTTGACGGAAAAGACTCTCACCATGAGTGCACAACCCTCTTGGAGTGTGATCTGACTCATTTGGTGCTTAAAAGGGGTCTTCAGCATTATTCCCATCGATAAACAAAAGTGGAATGTAACATGCGTAAGCTGTGACTCAAAGAGCGCCGGCTCTAGGGAGGATGTTATTTCCATGATCCACATCGAATTCCTGGCCACTGTGACCGGCGGTGCAAGTTGTATTACATAAAATTGAAAATTACGAAAAAATGAGATATATGACAAAAATAACCAATTGTTCATTTTTTGTTGTTGTTGTTGTTGCAGTGAGTTATTCACTACATAGAGAGATGTTATGGAGTCTGCGCAAGGAAAATTAGCTATTACCATCTAGATAAAACAAATCAAAAGACAAATATGGACACTGAAAAATGGTGATCAAGCTAAAAAAAGCTTACACAAAATAAATTTGCAAAGGGGAAGCACAGAGTCTTGTCCCCGCTCACGGGTGTTCACACAGGCCCTGCTTACTCGCCACAGACCCAGAATGTTTGCCACTTACGTGACCCATTGCCCAGGTTTTTGGCAGTGTGATTTCCGTGACGCAACCAGATTCTAGGGTTATCATGTAGTTGACTCATAATATTTGTGAGAGTTCCAATGCTGAACACTTCGTGAATGTAATTTTTTTTTAAATACATATGTCTATCACCAATACTTTTATATCAAATCCTGATGCTAACATCCTGCTATTTACAAAAAGGATAACCTCTAAATTTAATCAAACTGAGTAAACATTCAAGGTACGGTGCAAATATATAAACCAAGGTAATATAACTGTGTTATCCTACACTAGGCAATGGTCACTAAAAACTCAAGTTTGAATCACAAAAAAATCCTCATAAAAAAAATTAAGAATATATCATTATTACCATAGTTCATTGCACTAAACACATTTTGTCTCTGGGACATAAGGGTGATAATCTACAAGGGCACCACTGAACTCTATGCTATGTCAGCAGGGTCAGGGGAGGCCAGGGCACTTGTGTGGAACTCATATCACAGTTTAGTACCAAACATGATTGTATAGCACAATGGTAAAGTACTGTAGTGAAAAGAGAAAAAATAAGTTAACAATTAGGATAAAATCTGTTTAGCATCAAAGGATAGAGAGCACTAAAGGATACTATAATAGTGAAAAGGGTAAAGAGGGGGAGCATATGAAGTAAAGCAAAGATTAGTAAAAAAGCAAAGGGTGTAGGCTATTGGGTAAATGGATAAAATGGAGAGTATCAGTGTCTGAGGAAGGAAGAGAAACATTGTATAAGAAAACTGGCAAAGGAGCCATTATTAACCCATTAATACTGGTATATTTTGAAGCCAAAAATAAAAGATTCTGGGCGGCTACAAAATCGGCGGGCAGGGCTGCCCCGGACTCTGCCCACCCGCCCATCGTGGCCCGCTGCTGCATCAGAGTGCGAGCCCAGGCAATGTTTATTTTTTCGGGTGTCTCATATGTGGGACACCTGTCGTAAGTGGGTTAAACAATCAAAGGGTAATACGGATGGAGGAGGATGGATATCACCAAATACTTTAAATGTTGAGCAAATAGGATTAGAGGGATTGGAGGGCGGATGAGGGAGCAGCGCTTTCTCTTGGGTCGTTCAGATAGTTTTGGATGTCTTCAAGAGTTGAGTGGGGAGTTGGGTGGGGAGGTCAGAGAAACAAAGGTTTTCTTGTGAGGAGGAGAAGAGGGATGTCCAAGGAGCAGTGGAAGAGGTGGGTGTAGGAGAGAATGTGGTACGTGAAGGTAAGGTGGAACTTTTAGATTGCCCAGTGCAACAAGTAAATTGAGGAGGAGGAAGGGTAGGCATTAGGAAAATGGTAGAAATTGCAGTATCTGGATTTAGACTGGAAAAGGAATTTAACTGAGGGGAGACAGAGAGTAGAGGTAGGATGGTCTGCAGTACAGGGAAGAGATAATGGGGAAGATGCTGAGACATCTTGAGAAGATGGGAAAGGAGCAGAGAGAAGAAATTTTGGAATAGGTTGAAAAAACAAAACCTTGTCAGAGTGATTCCTGTCTGGTCTTATATAGAGTGAGGCTTAGTTTAAATCTGAGGACTGCTACCTCAGACTACAGCTTGTAGGTTGGATAGTTCATATAAAATATAGTATGGGAGCCACCATAATTGGTACACATACATGGTTGAGCAGAGCAATGTGAATGGTCATGACCAGGTTAGGCATGGAGAGTCTGACATAAATAGAGAAAAGAAACAGTCTACCCCTCAAGTTCTCCATAAGGGGTAAGGGCTAAGCTATTAACCAAGTGAATACCAGAGGCCATTCAGGACTGACACAAAGCCAGCCTTTCATCCTTTCAGTTTGACTCTCACATGAAGAAGACAAGGAAAAGGAAAGGGGTAGAAGCAAAGGCCATGAAAAATTCATTAAGTCGAGGGCTGAGGTCCAGGATAAGGGGGATTTCTTACATCGGGCCTTAGTCTCCATACTTTAAGCCCCACCCCCCTCCACAACAAGAAGAAGCAAGGAATAGGGGGCAGTGACGAGAGAAACATTGCACTCATCATATGAGGGACTTCATCTATATACATAAGTAAGCTCTGTTAGATGTGTAGTTACTTCTTGTATTTTCAATGACCATTTGAAGTAATACTGACAGAGACTGAATCTTAGAAGAGTGAAGTCATACAAAAAATTGGAAGTATTATATTTCCTCAAACACAGTCCCTCTGGAGAGAGTAGAACAAAAATCTGTTATCTAGTGGCCTACAAGTGAATACACTTACAGTATATTCAACTTATTATCATATCTATTCAAGGGAGTATTAACCCTTTTGATCCAGGTGACATGACCATCACGTCATGAAAAAATTTAGGTTGAGGGCAGGGTGATATGAACATGCCGTTATGGAGCAAAATGGCCGTGGGCCAGGTGATGCGAACTTGCTCTCAGGACCAAAGACCAGGGTGAGAGAAAATACTCACCTAAAGTGCACAAACTAGACTCATATAGCATTTAGAAGAGGGATTTTGCATTATTCCCATTTATAAATAGTATGGAATGTAATGTCCATAAGCCATGACTGGAAGAGCACTGGCTCCAGGAAGGACGACAGTTCCATCCTCAGCATTTTATTCCTGGCTGCATGGCACAGGTTGTGTTACAGAAAATTGAATAATATGAAAAATTAAATACGACACAAAAACGAAATACTAAATTCTTTTTTTTCTTGCACTATGATATTTACTACATGGATTCAGTGCAAGGAAAACAGTCTATTACCATCTGTATAAAGCAAATCAAAAGACAAATATAGACATTGGTTTGGTTTGTTTGGTTTGTTTTTGTTTTTTGCTTCACTTTGGATTTTCAGTTACATGCAAACAAAAAATAATAAAAATTAGTATCATCAAGATTAAAGGATGAAATTGACAAGACTTAGGTACCAGTTACATAAAGGAAAATGCATAGAAAAGGAATATGCAAACCTGTCAATTCATCACGTGTACTTCCTTTGGCTTTCAATGGACAATATAAATAAAGAAAACCCTCTGTATCAGACCAACCATATTCATCTAGCTAGCTAACTTAGCAATAATAAATATACAAATACAACAGCACAGTTCCTAGGACATCCACAATGATGTACACACCAAATTGATTTATATTCAATTTGGTGCAAATATAATCATGAATGTTATCATCCCTCAGCAATGGTATAGAGGATAGTCCTTAGACACAAAGACACTTACTTATCCACAGGATATGTAAATATTTTTTATTACAACTGAATGCATTTTCTTTTTTCTTGTATCTTTTTGTAAATGGTTTCCCAACTATCTCTCATCCCCTTAAAAGCTGTCATGACCACAGGTAAGTAAATAATTTTTTAAAAATATATCAATGACTGAACTGAACTTACAAAATGCTGTCCTGTGTCTTTAATTCTGTTTACATGACGCTGTGAGTCTCGTAGGACATTGGGATGACCATCGCGGAAGACAACATGAAGGCAGTGGCAGAATTTCCAGGCTGTAACATCAGTGTTTATTGGAGGATTGAGAGCCACATTTCGCCAAAACAGGTCTGCACTCTTATCGGTGAAGGTTCCAATGATGAGATTCCTCACATGTTTCATCTTAACAGGGACCTCTTCATCATTTACAGCCTTGCGGAAGCTGGCCTCCTTAAAGGAAATAAAATTATTTATCGTTAGGCTTATCTGAAATGGGATCAGCTAAGAAGAAAATACAAAAAAGCTATGCTAAAAAACATTCTAATATATACCCTCTACAGCTAAAAGTTGTTGAGGAGAAATACAAAAAAATGATTTCTCAAACACTAAATCAGATGTATTTGATCATCATATATATTTTCATAAACCATATATCTGCATTTCATTTTTATTCAGTAATGCAGGCCTTTATCTATATAGTATGTTCATATACCTTTTCTTATGCATATAACACAAGTAAAGATGACCTTTATATTGACTACTTTAATATCAAATGGAAGACTACTATTCTTATCATCTAATTATTCAATACAAATCCTATCTAATCAATCTTAAACTCTACCTGTACAGAATTTTTTCTCTCAAAAAAAAAGCAGCAAGACCTTGGGTCTAGGTTTCACTATTCAGACAGCCCTAAATAGTGAGCTACCTCTAACTACCAACTGCCCAGTCGACAATTCTGGGTACATTAAAATTACACCTCTCCAAGCCTGGTATCTGAGCCTGGCTTAATGCATTCTAAGGGGGCCGTCGCACTCAAGAACGAAATTTGTTAATTAAGATCAGATTTTCGCAATTTTTTAATGTGTTATTTGTAAATATACTATAATTTACACCACCAAGTTTCATGTCAATTGGATAAAAAACAATGAAGTTATTTTTAAAACACAAGATTTTGAAAATTGGAAAAAAATATAAAAATCTTACTTATCCATTGACTGAACTTGTTTAAAATATGCCACATATAAACTATAGCAATACCTAAATTTGTAATGATTCAGATTTTGAAATTTCCTCTTAGTTTAGTGGATTTTTTTTTTTTTTTATTCATTGTTAATCATATAACATGATATATGGACTTTTATCACCTGAAATGAAAATCAGCATCATTGCAAAAATTGCAAATTTACTCACCTTTCAAATGATCCAAACCCCATTAAAATCACCCAAGTAGTTATGAAGATTTTTAAAAGAATGTTGACAAAGGTGTCAGTTTTGAGATATTGGGCTTTGAAGTTGAGGATTTATTTTCCTCCATTGTCATTTCTTTTTTTAGAAATCTGATATCTGCATCAATCTTGATGCATTCTATGGCATTCACATGTATTCTGAAGTGTAACTGGTACCTGGTCCCCCCCCCCCTTTTGCAAGGTACTAATGGATTGTAGAACTACCGCATGTTACCATAGGCTTCACATTGCTTCGTGAGGCATTTCATGCAAATAAACAACTGCTACAGCTGTGATTTAGATGTATTTCTCATCATATTATGTTTATTAGTTACAGGAATAACATTTATCATTAGTAGTGTCCTACTATTGTGTGATGAGGGCGCATCAGGAATGGTGTTGTGCTGAAGCATGGGACACACAACCTGTCACTCTGGCTCTCTCGTGGTGACTAACCACCTTGTCTCTTTGTCGTGGCTGTCAGCTGTGCCGTAAGCAGAATTACCAGGTAGCTACCAGAGAATACCAAAATAAATTTTTAAAAACCCAAATGAGTATATTTGCATGGACACGACAAAGTAAATATTGGAGCAGGAGGCAGGGTGGGTCAGAGATTTAGTCATAACTCTTTTATTTTTATGTATTTAGCAGATATATTACATCACGAGATTGCCAAAGCCTACTAGATTACAGATTTTTTTCATCTCATTGCCCACAAAATAGTAGAAGGATCTGGCAAAGAACATTAGGTCAGGGTCGTCTAGTTTCACAGACAGCAAGCTTAAGCCTTGGGAAAAGGGAAATAACACCAAACTTGAGTCTGGTTCCAGAATCAGATTATGACATTGGATACTCAGGTTTAATGGAAAAATAAGCATCTTTTTTTGGAAAATGTACATGGTACATTTCAGTATGAAATCCATATTGAATCCAAATAAATTCATCTGCATGAAAATATCATACCAACAAAATAATACTTATCCTGTTAACCCAATGCCCCAGAAGAATTGTGTGTTCTTGTAGTATTGTTCTGTGAAATGACTCTACACACAGAGTTAATTAGTAGAAATTGTGATCTCCCCTGATTTTGCCTTTTCTTGAGTATGCGGGAAAAAACTTTTTTTACTAATGCTATCAATATTGATACTTTTATTTTCATTATAGACATCATAATTACTACAGTGTTATTGACATTACTAAAAGCACCATTAGATACCAGAAAATATTTTTGAAAATCACGAAAGACGGTCAATACGTGAGACAGGTGGTAATTAGCTCATTTGTGACTTATTACTTGTGGAGCCATCTATGTGCAAGACCAATTACTAAATCAAACACACAGTGGGCATGGCATGTACACATATGCCATCCCTGGTGGCATGGGTTAAGATATAGGATATACATTATTCCCTTTACCCTATAAAATGTATGGTAATTTTTACAGTACAGATTCACTCACTAGACACAAGGTCCCTAACTTCACTTCACAAAATTTATTCAGTGGTATGCGTGGCAAGATAGAGATGAAACTCGGAAGCACAACATTTTCTGCAGTCTTTTACCTTCATTTGTGGCTGCATATTATTTCTTGTACCAATGACTGCAACTTTGTGTCCTCTACATGAATATCATATTTAATTTGCCCTAACTTAGTGTATCAATAATGTAAAGACTAACCAAATATATGACTATTTCACTTTGTTCAAAAAGTAGAGTTCAAATAGAAGGCAAGAAAAAATAAGGCTAAAATACTAGTTTGGTTAAAGTATTTGAAAACAGAAAGAAGTATTCAAACTTTCTCATTACATGATGCTTGCAACTTCTGACTGGATAAGTCCAAAATTGGAAAAGAGGTCTAGCACATGTCACATTCCAAAAGGTAGGAACAAATGTTGGCAATACTAACTAAGGCGGCAGCACTACATATACCAAGGAAAGTATAATAGGATTATTGACTAGTGGGAGAGGGAGAGGGAGAGAAGGAGAGGGAGGGAGAAGGGAGAGAAGAGAGAGGGGAGAGAAGAGAGAGAGGGAGAGAAGAGAAGAGGGAGAGAAAGAAGAGAGGGAGAGA
>NW_020870796.1:698999-703999 GCF_003789085.1 Penaeus vannamei
CGTTCATACAGGTTATTCCTCTCAACTTAAACTCGCAGTTATCAATATCCACGCTCCCTGCTCACTGCCACCTCAACCCTCTCCAGGTTATCCCTAACTTAACTCAGTAACTCACCCCCTCCACCTCTACCTAACTATATACACTTCAAATACCATCCTACTACTACACAGCCACTGACGTATAATACCTAGCCAATAACTCATCTCCATTTCTACCCTTCTGATACTGTACCTCCTATAGTGCTACATGACCTTCGATATCTTGCACATTAATTTCGCCTCTAACCATTAATCTAACTTAACTCCCGTTTTAGTTGTTTAGCCCTTAACCCTCAAAGGGACCCTGAGGGGTAGACTGTTTCTTTCCCTAACATAGTCAAATTCAAATTACTATATTCCATTTGTTACAATGGTTATTCTTATTATATACATAATACAAATAAATACAAGTTAAACAGAGAATCTTGTCTATTCTTATATTTAGAAACCTGATGCCATTGGTGATTTAATAGATGTTCCTTTAATTTCCTTTTGAGTGTATATGAGTTTTGAATGTTTCTGATATCATAAGGCAGTTGGTTCCATATCATGGGTCCACATGTTAGTGTCTGTCGTGCCCCTATGTCATTACGTGATCTTTTAACATATAGGTAGTTACCTTGTCTTGTTTGGACACAGGTGTTACCTACAGTTGGAAGGGTTAACAACCATTTTGGATAAAAACCGTGGATCATTTTGTGAATTAGTATGCAAGTATCATGGTTACATTTGTGATGTACTTTTAGCCAACTTTGTTTATGTGTGGGATAATGTGGTCATACTTCTGTACGTTCCCAAGTGCTACCCTAGCAGCAAAGTTTTGCAATTTTTGAATTTTCTGAATTTGACCTTTGTTTGCTGTACCCCATATATTTGAGCAATAGTTAATTATACTGAGAACTAGTGTTTGTATAACAGATATTCTAGTTTCAGCAGGGATTCTATTTTTGATATGACAGGTAAATTAGTGTGCCCATTACTACCTATGAAGATACATTGTCTTATCTGGATTTATCTTAAGGTCATTTGAGTCAAAGTATCCTTTCACTTGTGAGTGTCTCCTGGGTCTTTTGTATCAGTGTATCTAAGTTGTTTACAGAATCACTATGCAGAAAATTGTGAATCATCGGCGTATTGAACAAGAAGGCAATTTTGGGCTATGGTTGACAGATCATTTACAAATATTATGAACAGGATTGGGCCTAATATAGATCCTTGTGGGACACCAAAGGATACACTCTGTTTTTCTGATATATTCTCGCGAATTTTGACTGATTAGGTTCTATTACTTAGATAACTTCAGTTATCTTAAATTTTGTGATTCATTAGTTTACTAATGAGGATTTCATGATTAACACTATCAAAGGCCTTTGATAAGTCGCACAATGTAAGCAAGTTTATACGGTTGTTGTCTATATTCTCATAAATATTATATGTAATCTGCAATAATGATGTTTCAGTAGACAGCTTACTTCTGAAGCCATGCTGTGTTCTAGATAGTAGGTCATGTGTCTCTAGAAATGTTGTCAGTTGGTCTGCTACGATTTTTTCGAGTACCTTCGACAGTATAAGAAGTATGGTAATAGGGCGATAATTATTAACTTTGTCTTTGTCGCCAGATTTGAAAACGTGTTATTATGCCATGCTTCCAGAGCGATGGGAAGTCACCGGTGACCAAAGATGTATTAATGATAACCGTTAAATAATATGCCACAGCAAGTAGGCTGTCTCTGAGAAAGCGAAGAGCAATGCCATCCACTCCCACAGAATTTGTTTCACGCAGGTGTTTTATTGTCAAGATTACGGTTTCTATTTGAACAGGTTGTGGTCTGAAACTATTGGCTAATGGCTTTATTCTAAGTGTATTTTGTTTAGATATGGAAGCGTTTGTTTGTTCATATGTGGAATGTCCAATTTTGGCGAAGAACTCATTAAATTCATTTGCACTAATTTTGGTGTTTAGATTATCTTTATGGTTGTTTTTCTTTGGTACAAGTGTTTTTAAAATCTTCCATGTTTTAGCTGAATCTTTTTTACAATTTATTAATCTATTTCTAAAGTAATACGTTTTGGCTTCTTGTATTAATGATTTGACATTTCACTTTGTTTTTAGTCAGCCTGGAGTGTCATGTCGAGTCTGTTATTTTTGAGAGTGTTATGCACATTATTTCTATCTGTTATGGCTCTCTTGATGTCGTCGTTTATCCAAGGGGCCGGAGAACGTCTAATAATTTTTGTGACAAAGGGGGCAATGGCATTTATACTATCATTAATCACTTCCGTGAACACCTTTACCTGCTTGTCTACGTTATCTGTTTGCAAAATTTGTAAAAGAGTTGATTCTTTGGCTATTATGAGTTGGCAAAATGACTGAGAATCATAAAAGCTTTTTGTAAATACTGGTCGTTTTCACCGTTATGAGTTCGTGGTCGGCAACATGTTATGTAGTGACGTCTATGTGGAGGACAATGTCAGCTCTGTTTTTGGAATTACAATTAATGCCGAAGTATTTTCTGTGATTCTTGTAGGTTTATTTACCAATCTTTTAAATTTTTTTATTAATTATCTTTCTTAATTAGAATTTGTCAAGGCGTCTCATGGCCAATAATGAAGATGTAATACCCTTAGTAGCGGCAATGAGGCTTGCCCCTTTATCAAATAGCCCCACCAATTCAAACTCTCCCGGTTCTCCGACCCCAGGCTCTCCTTTGACCACGACTCTGAACACTGCAACTACTACCCACTCCTTAATGTCTACTAGTGCATTACCGACCCAAGTCGAGAATCAATCTCTAGATCTCAATCTCAATCTCAATCATTATGCGCAGGGCGCTAATGGGCGTATAACACGCATATTGGTGGTTGGTTGCTGGGAGAAAGGATGAAGGATTAAGGTGCAAGTGAAAGTGTGGTGTTAGAGAAGGTGCTTGTAGTGTTGTGTTTGTTTAGTTTGTATTGAGTATTGAGTCTTTTAGCTTTAATTATATGTTGGGGGAGCCTGTTCCAGTCGCGTATGGTACGTGGGAAGAATGAGTGCTTGTAAGGATCAGTGTTGGTGTGTTATGTGACCAATTTACTACTGTGTGAGTTCCTTGTGTTGCGTGTGTTGCTTGTAAGTCTTCATGTTTGTTGATGTCTATAATGTTTGTGGTTTTGTGCATGCTTGTAAGTCTGTGTGCATGTCTTCGTGTCTCGAGCAGGTCCATGTTAATCTTTTTTTTTTTTTTTTTTTTATGAGATGTAATACCAGGTGTATGTGTGTAATTGTGTACTGGCAGCCCTAGTACTGACCTGCACGAGCTTTTCAATGTTGAGCTTTTCAATGTTGTGCAAGTGTCCCATAGAGCTGTATTGTAGTCTAATGTTGAACGTACAAGTGTCTTTTAAGCTACATGTTTGATGTCAGGGGTACCGTTGTGTAAGTTCCTCTTCAGAAACCCGAGTGTCCTGTTTGCTTTATTGATGATGAAATCGATGTGTGTGTTGAAGGTGAGGTTGTTGGTTAGGTGGATGCCAAGGTATTTATAAGATGCTGTAGGTGTTAAATGTTGGTTATGTAGGGTGTAAGTGTAGTGAATTGCGTCTATGTCTTGCTGGAGGAGTCTACAGTCGTCTTCACAAAAGGCTGTCGTCGACACAAAGTCTAGCAGAAGAGTTGGGTGTCGAAATTGGGAGGTCGTTAATGTACAGAAGGAAAAGAAGGGGGCCATGGACGGTGCCTTGCGGGACACCAGAAGAGATAGGGACAGAGTCGGAAGACACACCGTCGAGTAAGACACGGGTCCTACATGTCAAGAAAGCAGTGATTCAGTGAAGAATTGGTCCTGTGATCCTGTTATGTCGTAATTTAAGAGTCAGTCTTTTGTGGGGAACTTTGTCTAAGGCTTTGGCAAAGCCAAGCAGTATGGCGTCAACTTGTTTAGTGTTGCGTCTCTCAAGTTTTCGGGCGATGTCATGATGAGTGGTGATAAGTTGGGTTTCAGATGATCGTCTGGACCGAAAACCGTGTTTTAAGTCTGTAAGGATGTTGTGGGTATCAGTGTGATTCATTATGAGTTTATGTATTATGTGTTCAAAAATTTTGCAGACGATCGATGTGAGAGAGACGGAGCGATAATTTGTCGATTCAGTTCTGTCGCCTGTCTTGAAAAAGGGGGGGGGGGGTGATATTGGCGCAAAGCTAGTCGGTCAGAAGGGTGTATGAGTTGAGCGATTGGGAGAAGATTGATTGCAGGATGGGGGTAACGACAGGAAACGAGGAGGGACAGAGGATCAAGGCAGGGATTTGGTCTGGTCCAGTGGCTTTATTAGTGTCAAGGGTGGACCATAATTTCTGTATGCTGTTAGTCGTGATGTCGAGCTGCGGGATTAGGGGTTATGGTCTATCTGGAATGATAGGTGTATGGAAGTGTGTGTGTTGAGTAACTGTGTTTTGTGTTCTGGGTCAGTCACAAGGGTGTTGGAGTCTTTTAAGTGTCGTGTCTGCGCGACTTGAAGAATTTGAAGAAGTGTTTAGGGTTGTTTCTGACGTTGTTTGTGAGGTCGGTGGAATGTATTCGTGTTCTGTTTTCTTTATGTTCTTGGAAAATGTTTTTGTTTTTTTTCTGGAGTTTTGTATGTTTACGCATCTGTAGAGTCGATGTTTTTTGCGATGTTGTTTGCGTAGGTCCTTGGAGAACCAGGGAAGTGTATGCCTACTTGAAGGTGTTTTCTGTGGAATGTGTTTGTTCATGGATATAAGTATGGCGAGTTTAAGGTTATTCCAATTAGAGGTAAATGGTTTTGTGCGGGGATCTGTGGAAAAGTAGCCTGTGCTAAAGTTGGTGATGTCCAGTGTGATTGCATCTAAGTCAGCACTAGAAAAGAGGAAAATTGGTCTGGTCTTTGTTATTGTCTAGTTGGTCTGAGGTCTGCGTCAACGAGGACAGTGTCATGGTCACTTAGTCCTGGGATATCCTTGG
>NW_020870796.1:711499-713999 GCF_003789085.1 Penaeus vannamei
AGTAAAAGAAAACCCAAATTAAAAAGAAAAATATCCAAAGTAAAAAGAATTACTAAAAATAAAAAAAGTAAAAGATCACAAATAGTAGAGATCCCAAGTAAAATAAAATATCAAATAAAAAGAAAATATTCAAAATAGAACAAAAGATCAATAAATTAAATGATCCAAAGTAAATGAACAACCTAACGTTAAAAAATAAAAAAATATCCCAAGTAAAAGTAAACAATAAATAATAAGATATCGTAAATAAAGATAAATCTTTAGTTAATAAAGTATCTCAAGAAAAGTGAAAACATCCTTAGTGAAAGAAATCTTGACTAAATGAAAATAGCTCAAGTAAAAAGGAATATCCAAAGTAAAAAGAATATCCAAAAGTAAAAAGGAGATGGTCCAAAGTAAAATGAAATGTTCAAAATAAAGAAAAATCAAAAATAGAAATATCAACAGTAGAAAAAAATATATATATATTCAAAGCAAAAGTAAGTATCTCGAGAAAATCAGATCCGAAGTAAAGAACATTTTCTCAAAAAATGATCTCGTGGTAAAAAAAAAAAAAAAAAAAAAAAAAAAAAAAAAAAAAAAGGTAAGAAAGAAGAATGACGAGAGAGAGAGAGAGAGAGAGAGAGAGTAAGATAAGAGAGAGATAGAGATATAGAGAGTAGAAAGACGAGGAGAAGATGATAAGAGATGTATAAAAGAGTAGAAGAAATTAAGATGAAGAGAGGAAAACGAAGTGAATGGGAAAGGATCTGCTTGCCTTACCCGAAGCAAACGGCGCCTCTCGTGCATGATCTCGCAACGAGGATTCCTAAGCTGCCTCAGTGGGTTACTGGGACGCCAATATGAATGGCTGTTTTTCTCGCAGCTTTAGGAGCAGCTGCGGTGTATTTCTCCAGGATGATTTATTGAACGCCCGTCTATTTGAACAGCAAAACCGGTTCCATTTAACGAATACGAACGTTCCATGAATTAATCTTTGCTCGAGTTTTGTTTGTTTTCTCGCTCCGTGCATGTTGGTCGCTTTTCTGTGTCTAGTGCTCCGTGGTGTCGCATTTGAATTTTCTCTTGTGCTTCATGGTGGTTCTGAGGTAGTGCTTACATTGCTCGTGCCTACATTAATTATCCATCATTACTCACCAGGTCAAGAGTACATCACATATTCTGCTCATTAAATTTCTCATTCACAGGTTCAGAAAAGTTCACCACCTTCTGCCTCATTAATTTTCCTCATTCCAGGTCTAAAGTAAGTCACATCTTCTGCCTACATTAATTTATCCTCATTCCAGGTCATTAGAGTCTTACATCTTTCTGCCTCATTTAATTAGTTATTAATCCTTCACATTCCAGGTCAGCATAGTCAGCAAACTTTCTGGCCTCATTAATTCCTCATTCCCCAGGTCAGTCACAATCTTCTTGCCTCATCAATTTCTCTCTAGTTCCCTTGAGTTGGTCAGAGCCGCAGCTTCGTGTCGTCTCTCCTCAAGTTGTCGTGATTTCGTCATTCAGGTCAGTGTGCATGATAGTTGGCGGTAGTACCAGTGTAGTGGAGATGGAAGCGTCTCGCAATCGGTGCTGGAAAATACTGCTGACCTTGGCGAGCGGAGGAAGTGGGGGAGGGGGGGGGAGAGGCAGAGGAGAAGGGGAAAGGGGAGATTAGAGAGGAGAGATACAAGGTGGAAGAAGGGGAGATAGAGAGAGAGAGATATATGGTGGAAAAAGGGATATTGCATAAGAGAGAAGAGATATATGGTGGAAAAGGAGATAAGAGAGGACGAGATATATAGGTGGAAAAGGGGAGAGTAAGAGAGGAGATTGATATTTGCCACGCGTGGTATTCACGAGATGTGGAGATAAAAGTGGATTAGATAATTACAGGATATGTAAAAAAGTAGGAGATAAAGGTTGAGTAAATAGGGGGAGATATATAAGAAGAGAGATAATAAGGTCGCGAGAAGGGGAGATGAAAAGATGGGAAGATATAGAAGACAAGAGAATAAGAGGGAAGAGGTGGAAGTATATGAAATGAAGAAAGTAAGGAAGGTTAACATAGAGAGGATAAGAAGGAGGGAAGCGATATATAAATTGGTAGAGAGGAGATGATAATTAATATTAGACGACCGCCGCGCACGCGCAAGGCAGCGACAGATGCACGGCAAAGTCTCTAATGAATAAGAAAGAAAAGATATAGAGAGGAATGTGGAAAGAGACGAGGAAAGGGAGGAAGGATATATAAAAGAGGAGAAGAACGGAAGAACATATGGATGATAAGAGAGGGAAGAGGAGGAAGGAGATGAGAGATGAGAGGGGAGAAGAAGAGAAGAAAATAAAGCAAAAGGAAATACGAGAGAGGAGAAGAGGGAGATAAGAGGCAAAGATAAGAAGGGAGGATGTGGAGAAGAAAAGGAAAGCAAAAGGGAGAAAGAGGGAGGTAAGAAGAAGAGATTAAAGGGAAGATTAGGTGGAGGGGAGAGGCAAAAAGCAAAACACAGGGGGAGAAGAG
>NW_020870796.1:716087-718587 GCF_003789085.1 Penaeus vannamei
TGTCCATGTCTTCAGAGCGATGGGGAAGTCACGGTGACCAAGATGTATTAATGATAACCGTTAAATAATATGCCACAGCAAGTAGGCTGTCTCTGAGAAAGCGAAGAGCAATGCCATCCACTCCACAGAATTTTTCACGCAGGTGTTTTATTGTCAATTACGGTTTCTATTTGAACAGGTTGTGGTCTGAAACTATTGGCTAATGGCTTTATTCTAAGTGTATTTTGTTTAGATATGGAAGCGTTTGTTTGTTCATATGTGGAATGTCCAATTTGGCGAAGAACTCATTAAATTCATTTGCACTAATTTTGGTGTTTAGATTATCTTTATGGTTGTTTTTCTTTGGTACAAGTGTTTTTAAAATCTTCCATGTTTTAGCTGAATCTTTTTTACAATTTATTAATCTATTTCTAAAGTAATACGTTTTGGCTTCTTGTATTAATGATTTGACATTTCACTTTGTTTTTAGTCAGCCTGGAGTGTCATGTCGAGTCTGTTATTTTTGAGAGTGTTATGCACATTATTTCTATCTGTTATGGCTCTCTTGATGTCGTCGTTTATCCAAGGGGCCGGAGAACGTCTAATAATTTTTGTGACAAAGGGGGCAAATGGCATTATATACTATCATTAATCACTTCCGTGAACACCTTTACCTGCTTGTCTACGTTATCTGTTTGCAAAATTTGTAAAAGAGTTGATTCTTTGGCTATTTGAGTTGGCAAAATGACTGAGAATCATAAAAGCTTTTTGTAAATACTGGTCGTTTTCACCGTTATGAGTTCGTGGTCGGCAACATGTTATGTAGTGACGTCTATGTGGAGGACAATGTCAGCTCTGTTTATTGGAATTACAATTAATGCCGAAGTATTTTCTGTGATTCTTGTAGGTTTATTTACCAATCTTTTAAATTTTTTATTAATTATCTTTCTTAATTTAGAATTTGTCAAGGCGTCTCATGGCCAATAATGAAGATGTAATACCCTTAGTAGCGGCAATGAGGCTTGCCCCTTTATCAAAATAGCCCCACCAATTCAAACTCTCCCGGTTCTCCGACCCCAGGCTCTCCTTTGACCACGACTCTGAACACAACTACTACCCACTCCTTAATGTCTACTAGTGCATTACCGACCCAAGTCGAGAATCAATCTCTAGATCTCAATCTCAATCTCAATCATTATGCGCAGGGCGCTAATGGGCGTATAACACGCATATTGGTGGTTGGTTGCTGGGAGAAAGGATGAAGGATTAAGGTGCAAGTGAAAGTGTTGGTGTTAGAGAAGGTGCTTGTAGTGTTGTGTTTGTTTAGTTTGTATTGAGTATTGAGTCTTTTAGCTTTAATTATATGTTGGGGGAGCCTGTTCCAGTCGCGTATGGTACGTGGGAAGAATGAGTGCTTGTAAGGATCAGTGTTGGTGTGTTATGTGACCAATTTACTACTGTGTGAGTTCCTTGTGTTGCGTGTGTTGCTTGTAAGTCTTCATGTTTGTTGATGTCTATAATGTTTGTGGTTTTGTGCATGCTTGTAAGTCTGTGTGCATGTCTTCGTGTCTCGAGCAGGTCCATGTTAATCTTTTTTTTTTTTTTTTTTTATGAGATGTAATACCAGGTGTATGTGCGTAATTGTGTACTGGCAGCCCTAGTACTGACCTGCACGAGCTTTTCAATGTTGAGCTTTTCAATGTTGTGCTTAGTGCAAGTGTCCCATAGAGCTGTATTGTAGTCTAATGTTGAACGTACAAGTGTCTTTTAAGCTACATGTTTGATGTCAGGGGTACCGTTGTGTAAGTTCCTCTTCAGAAACCCGAGTGTCCTGTTTGCTTTATTGATGATGAAATCGATGTGTGTGTTGAAGGTGAGGTTGTTGGTTAGGTGGATGCCAAGGTATTTATAAGATGCTGTAGGTGTTAAATGTTGGTTTGTAGGTGTAAGTGTAGTGAATTGCGTCTATGTCTTGCTGGAGGAGTCTACAGTCGTCTTCACAAAAGGCTGTCGTCGACACAAAGTCTAGACTTCGCAAATCTAACTGAACTGAATTGATTGCCTCCTTAGACCCGAAGATGGAATCGAGGACGATTCCGAAACTATTGTCTCACTTTCCTCAATAAATCTAGTTTGTGCATTGTGGGTTTTTCTTCCATATTATCAACATGGTATTGTGTGTTTATTGCATCATGGACCCCATGGTTAAACGAAATCTTCTCTCGTTCCTGTTTGCCTCCTTCCCCGACCTGGTTCCTAGCTTTCGTGCTTTTGAGGATTCCGTCATCGCCATGGCCCGACGGAAGAATCAACTGCGTTTCTTCCGAGACTGCCTCGAGGAGCAGGTGCTCCCTTCCTCGATCGGCAACCTCTTGAAGCACTCAGATGGAGGATCTCCTTTTCCTGATTATGCTCGTTCCCTCCTTGAACGGATCCGCGCTGGTAAGAGGGATGTCGAGCTTTCCTACTATCGCTCGCGGGTTCGTTCTGACCTTAGCTCTTAGCTGACGTGGCCCACGAT
>NW_020870796.1:723587-731087 GCF_003789085.1 Penaeus vannamei
AAAGATACATACATCAGAATACATACGACTTGTCAAGGGAGAGGAAACACTGATGTAGCGATTTAGTGCGAGTTCATTCGGGACCAATCAGTCCCGCGGAAGCGAAAGCAAGTAATAACCTTCGACATATATGTATACAGTATACATACATACATATATATATATATATATATATATATATATATATATATATATATATATATATATATATATATGTATATGTACACACACACACACACACACACATACACACACACATATATATATATACACATACATTGCAAACTTCTTTAGGACGGTTCCTTATAAATTTAATTTGTGTGAAAAAGTAGTTAAAATAGGATAGATATCCATTACTTTTATTCGCTCATATAATTAAGTGTATCTACCCCCGCCCCCCCCACCCCCATGGGTGACTCATTAAAATGTATCTTATCTATGCAAAAACAGCCGGACGCAACTGCTGCGCGGATCCGAAACCGAAAAAGGCTTTGAGCGGGTTCTTTGCAAGGTTAATACGCTCCCTGTATTTTTGCAATAATTGCCGTTATCATCAAAATATATTTTTGATACTGCTATTGTTTTTGCAAATGTTATCATAGATATGATCAGCATAATAAATGCCATCATTCTTCATATACTTACTGTTACTGCTATTTATATAATCGTCTTATTCCTATTGTCAAAATTGCATCTTTCGTCTGTATTTGCACTTCCTTTAAGCTTAAATGTGCAAAACAGTTCGGAGTTTAGACAAAAAACGAAAAGAAAGGAAGAGAGAAAGAAAAAGAAAAAGAAAAGAGGCAGAACCACCAAAAAGATTAGAGATTTCTTTGAGTCTGCTCGGCCGCCCGCAAAGCCAAGCAAGATGTAATTTCTTAAAATGAGTAAATCGGGTTTGGGTTAATCTTTTTATTTGGCGAAAAACAGTTTCTTTAATGGGCATGTGTTTGTACGTATATCTCCGTGTGTATATATGTGTATGAGAGAGAGAGAGAGAGAGAGAGAGAGAGAGAGAGAGAGAGAGAGAGAGAGAGAGAGAGAGAGAGAGAGAGAGAGAGAGAGAGAGAGAGAGAGAGAGAAAGGGAGAAAAAGAGAAGCAGTGCAAGACAGGACAGGAAAAAAGAAAATGAGAGAAAAGAAAAAAAGAGAAATGAATAAAGAGAAAGTCAGAGATAAAGAGAAGAAAGAAAAAGCAAGCAAGAGAGAGAGAAAGGGAGAGAGAGATAGAGAAAAGAAGAAAAAAAACGAAAAAACAAAGACAGAAAAAGAGAAAGAAAGAAAGGACGACGGAAAAAGAGAAAGAAAAAAGAAATAAAGAAAGGTAGAAAGGAAGAGAGAGAGAGAGAGAGAGAGAAAGGAAGAGGGAAATAGGATATGAGAGAGAAAGAAAGAAAGAGAGCAAGAGATAAAGAAGAAAAGAAGGAAGGAAAGAGAGACAGAAAGAAAGGGAGAACGAGATTCTGAGAGTGTAGAGTCAATCTTGTTCATTGTAACCCGGCACCCACGACGTCATAGGAATCCAACATATTATATGCCATCTCTGCCATCGCCGTATTTCTGAGCGAACCTGAAAAATACATACCTCTTCTTGTCTTTGAACATTCATTTCCATTCGTACCTTTTCAGCACACACGCTTAGCCATGCATGAAGTCCGTCACATGCGTTCCGAGAAAGGAAAAATTGGCACTAAGGCGATCTTCAGCTATTTGCGTCCGGGCTGAGTCAGCGGAGGAGAGGAGGGAGGCAAGCATTGGAAGAGAGGAATGGCTAAATAGGAGATGCTTTGGTGGACGCAGGAGAGGAAGAGGAGGGAGATGCCGTGTTTAAGCTGGGAGTGATTTGTGCGAAAAGAAATGTAGAAATTTATCCATAAAGGAGAGGCTTGAGAGTCAGAGTGAGTCTCTGAACTCGCTCAAAATACAAAGGAAACAAGACGCAATGTAAATGAAATGGAGTCAAGGGCGGCAGACTCGGGAATCGAGTTGCCATAGTGAAGTGCTTGCACTAATTAAAGCACGCGTGTAAAAAAGGGCATGTATGGCACTCTGCCACCGTCCGAATGGTACGGGCGGGAGCGAGTGACGACTGTGAGAGTGGACGCGGCGTCAGGAGTGTGGAAAAGAGCGACAGCAGTCTATGCAGGTGAAGTGCAATTATGCAAATGAGGTGAAGTGAAACGTGGTTATGATTCCGAGGAGAGTCGTGGGTGTTTTCTGCATACTATAGAATGTACGATTTTTATTTCAAAATTAAGAACTAAGATAAATTAAAAAGTGATTCGCTATCTCCATCTTTCCTGTATCCCAATATCTTTTGTTCTCGAAAAAGGTCGGGAATTTATTCAGCATCATACCAAAAAAAACAAAAAAAAAAGAACACAAATTACGAAAAGAAAACTAAAGCAAACCAAAAATATATGAAAAATTCAGAATTCAAACGAACACGAAGTGCAAATCAGAATCGAAATCAAGAACTCATCTCTTTCATGAAACGCAGCTTAATGCAGCTGCAACTCCGAGGCTCCGCGCGCGCCAGGAACCCGGAATGTCTTGGCGGCGCCGGGAACTTTTCATCGTCACTCGGCGGAGGGGCTTCGGGTCGCTTTGTCTTTTGTAAGCATTTGGAAAATTAAAAACTTTAGTAATCAATTAAATATAAATACACACACACACACACACACACACACACACACACACACACACACACACACACACACACACACACACACACACACACACACTATATATATATATATATATATATATATATATATATATATATATATATATATATATATATATATTATATATAATATATATATATATATATATATATATATATGTATATATGTATATATGTATATATATATATATATATATATATATATATATATATATATATATATATATATATATATATATATATATATATATATATATATATAAAGTTTATTTCATAAAATAGAGAATAAGGATTATGTGAAAGAAATCGTAAAATAAAAAGTACCATCTTGTGAGAATACAGAGATTGTATGAATAAAGGTCATAAAATGTACATTGTAAAATATTCATATTGTAAACTTCAGACAAAGATTTTTACAAAATCAATAAGAGAATAAGTTTTTCCTTTCAAAATCAACTCCCTTTTAATCTTCCGCGGTCTTTTTGGTATTTTCGGCAAAGGTAACTTAATAACAACTCGCAAAAAGTTTGTAGTCGTACAGAAAGAACAAAGCAAAAGTCTGCAGAAAAGCGAAGGCCGCGAGGCGAGGCGCCCGCTCCCGCTTCCCGTTTTCTGTTGTCGCAGCCTCCCAGCGCGGCAGGCATCCTCGGCCCCGGGGGACGCGGAGGGGCTGCGGGCGACGGGGAAGACGTAGGAGGATGCGGCCTGCGCCTTGGAGTGGGAGCAATGGCTGCCTTTCATGCTGTAGTAGGGGCGGAAGGTATATTGTACTGTGCCGCGGGGGACGCACGCAAGCGGTACACTACAATAGCATTCGGCCACTTCAAAGACACGCAGAAAGAGAAACATGGAGCTGTAATGTAAAGAGTGTAGACGGGTTGATATATATGTGCACTGACTGCTCAGGAAAAAAATGGAGGCTAATGAATGCGACTCCAAAGCGACCGACTCGAGTATGAATGTGAGAAATTCTTTAAATGTTACATACTAAGTGACTGTCTGACTGTATGACCGTATCGAAAATCTAGTAAGTATAGGTAAATCATAAAAATAAAAGACAATAAAACAGAGTAAAGTTTCCCATTTTGAAACAAATACAGAGACCAGCTGAGGGATTAACTGGCTGCTGATCCTGGGATATTGATGAGTCCACGGTTTAGTGGCAATGGGCGTGGCTTGAGGGAGAGGCACGTCAGGCCTGGGGAGAGGGGAGAGGAAGGCCCTCCGATTTCTTTTAGTGGGAGACCTGCTAGTCCGCGCACCTGGACCTCGATTCGCTGATTCTTTGACATCATCCACAGCTTAGGTCCTTCGAAGCCTATTCACTTGGCATGCTTTTTGTTAAAGAAGCAGTACTGCAATTTTTCTGCTTCACTGAAATCCTTAAAAATCGCACTAGAAAATGCATATTCAATGAGTCTTACCATGCATATATATATGCTGGATATCAGGAAACTATCAAGACACTTCCGGAGACACTTTCAATTAATACAGGCAGTTATGAGTCTGAAGAAGTCTAAAATGCTGCACACGTTTCCATGGTCCACCTCTCAAACGGCGCCTTCAATCACAAACACACGCTCAAAATAAACACACACATGGACATAAACACACACACACACACACACACGGTGGTTCAAAATAGACCGCTGTGGCTCTCCATTTGACTCTGTCCGGTGCCAATCATGGAGAGTAGGCAGGGGTTGGTTTGAAACAAAGTAGGGGCCCCAAGGTTCTTTCTTTACTCACAGTTCCTGCTAATTAGGCGGTTTATCTCTGCCGTATATTTCCAAGTGCACTGTATTTACGCCAGACTTAGTTCACGAAAGCCATCTGAAAAACTGCATTTTCTAGATCTACTTGAAATCCACTGTCCTGCGGCCAACAACTTCACCGAATCTCTGGCACGAAGAACTCTTTGGGTACAATTAAGGACATCTCAGGATGCAGTATATGTCATGCCCAGCACGAATATAAACACACACACACACACACACACACACACACACACACACACACACACACACACACACACACACACACACACACACACACACACACACACACACATACACACACACATATATATATATATATATATATATATATATATATATATATATATGTATATGCATATAAATAAAATATATATACATACACATATTACATACATACATACATACATACATACATACATATATATATATATATATATATATTATATATATATAATATATATATATATTATATATATATACATATATATATATGTGTGTGTGTGTGTGTGTGTGTGTGTGTGTGTGTGTGTATGTGTGTATTTAATAAATATGTATTACATATATATATATATACATACATACATACATATATATATATATATATATAATATATATATATATATATATATATATATATATATATATATATATGTATACACACACACACACACATCACACACACACACACACACACACACACACACATACACACACACACACACACACACACATACATATATATATATATATATATATATATATATATTATATATATATATATATTTATATATATACATAAATATATATATATATATATATATATATATATATATATATATATATATTATATATATATATATATATATANGAGGAGGATAAGCTGGAGCGGAAGAGAATCCGCAGGTGTGACAAGATGGCGGACTAGAGGATGAGGAAGATGGAGGAAGGAGACCATTGATAAGATTGGGAGAGGAGATAGAAGTACCCGCCTAACCCCCTCACCCCTCAACGGTAAGATCAAACCCACAAAAAAAATCATTGCAAATATTCGCCTTTTTCCTCTCGCTCCGGTAAGACTACACTGCAACCCCGGGCTCCCGCAGGATCAAAAGGGAGGGGGAACTAAGCTAGAATTGCACAGACTGCGGCCGGTACTGCGGTTTTCTGAATCTGGGGCTAAATATGATTATGCTGTAATGAGATCACATCGTTGTCTTCGA
The DNA here is from genome assembly GCF_003789085.1 of Penaeus vannamei. Lineage (NCBI taxonomy): Eukaryota > Metazoa > Arthropoda > Malacostraca > Decapoda > Penaeidae > Penaeus > Penaeus vannamei. The sequence goes on from NW_020870796.1 coordinate 729,272, forward strand.
GCGGGCGCCGCGCGGCCCTTGCGTCCGCACTGCAAAGCTGGGCGGGGGCATTTTCTATTTGTTTTTGTTTTCATTTAATACTTTCATTTTTTCTTTCATTCTTTTGTCTTCCTCTAATTCTCTCTCTCTCTCTCACACACACCATGTAATGTACATTGTATGATGTCTACATTGTTTGATGTATGTGTGTTATATGATTTTGTTCTTCATCAATTTGTCTGCACATTTCTTAATCATAATAATATCATATATATATATATATAATATTATATATGAATATAGTATAACTACATAATATATATATATACTATATTATATATATATTATACTATTACAATTATATATATATATATATATATATATATATATGCATATATATTATATATAGATTATCATATACTATTATATTATATATATAGTATACATATATATATAATATAGTATATATAATGTATGATATATGTATTATGTATGTATGTATGTATAACATACACACACACGCGCACACCACACACACACACACACACACACACACACACACACACACACACACACACACACACACACACACACACCAATCACCACACACAAACACAACACACAAAGTATATATATATATATATATAATATATATATATATTATATAATATAGATATTATAATATATATATTCGGGAAACCAGCGCCATAAGCGTACAACACTGACTGAAGTAAATCAGATACGAAAACAAAACATAAAGAAGTTAAGTAGTATATAAATATAAAAACAGTAGTAACCCAGTCGCACAGACAAACAAATGAAATAAATGTCGTCATATCTAAGCGAAATATTCCCGAACACATTTTACTGGCCAAATTACAAAGGCCTGGAGTATCTCAGCGTAAACACTAATTCGCCACAAGAAAAACTGATAGTTTTGTGTTATTCAAAGTTTTGCCGACAAACTTTGATATGCAAATTAGTGTTCGGATTAAGGAACGACGGACTGTGGGCTACCTTGTGAAGGAAAAAGGCCGCTTTCATGGCTTGTGTCTTTGTGTTCGGATACATGTTTTTTGTTTTGTTTCTTTTCTTGTTGTGTAAAGGGAGGAAGAAAGGAGGAAGAAGAATACACACACACGCACGGAACAGAGAGAGGAGAAAGAGAGAGAGAAAGAGAGAGAGGAGGAGAGAGAGAGAGTGAGAGAGAGAGCAGAAGGAGACAGAAGATGGAGAGAGTTTCCGAGAGGAGGAAGAGACGAGAGAAGAGAATGAAAAGAGGATAGAAAGAGATGACGAGAGAGAGAGAGAGACGAGAGAGAGCGAGAAGATAAGAGAGAGAGAGATAGATAGATTTTAGATAGAAGATAGAGATCTAGATACGATAGGATGAGAGAGTAGAGATGAGGAGACATCGGAGGTGGACGAGAGAGGAGAACGGAGAGAGAGGACCAGAGAGGAGAGAAGAAATCACGGAGAAGAGCGAGAGAGAGAGAGAGAAAGACTAAAAAATGAAAGGGACATCAAAGACAAGAGAGACCGAGAGAAAGGAAAGATAGATAGTTAGTAGATAAGATAGATAGGACGAGAGAGAGAGAGAGGAGAGATGAGAGAGAGGAGAGACCGAAGAGAGAGAGAGGAGACTGAGAGAGTGGAAGAGCGAGAGATCCAGAGGAAGGAGAAGAGAGAGAAGGGAGTGAGAGAGGAGAGAGAAAGGGAGAGAGAAGCAGAGAAAGAGAAGAGAGAGAGAGAGAGAAGGAGAGAGAATGAGAGGAGAGGAGAGAGAGACGAGACGAGAGAGGAGAGAGAGAGAGGAGGAGAGAGAAGAGAGGGAGAG
>NW_020870796.1:736087-738587 GCF_003789085.1 Penaeus vannamei
TCGGGCCAACACTTTTTTTTTCTTTTTTACCTTTTTATCTTTATTTCATTTCATTCTTTTCAAAACCATCCCAGCCTACTCTATCATTTTCCCTCTATTTGCATTTTTTATTGGCTTTTTCCTTTTGATTGGCGGTTGTTTGTTTTTGCGTTTTTTGTTTTGTTTTGTTTTTTTGTCGTAGATTTTGTGTTTTGTAGTTTATGAGAGAGAGAGAGAGAGAGAGAGAGAGAGAGAGAGAGAGAGAGAGAGAGAGAGTGAGGGGGGGAAAGAGATAGAGATATAGATAGATGGATAGAGAGAGAGAGAGAGGGAGGGGGGGGAGAGCCGAGGAGAGAGAGAGAGAGAGAGAGAGAGAGAGAGAGAGAGAGAGATGAGAAGGAGAGAGAGAGAGAGAGAGAGAGAGAGGAGATAGAGAGAGAGAGAGAGAGAAGAGAGAGAGGTAGGGGAGAAAGAGATGAGATATAGATTCGATGGATAGACAGAGAGAGATGAGAGAAAGAGAGGGGAAGGGAGAGGGAGACGAGCGACGCAGAGAGAGAGAGAGAGAGAGAGAGAGAGAGAGAGAGAGAGAGAGAGAGAGAGAGATGAGAGAGTAGAGAGAGATGAGAGAAGAGAGAGAGAGAGAGAGAGTAGAGAGAGAGAGTAAAGTAGCAGAGAGCTGCAGTGGCGGAAAGAGACTGGAGATATCTACGGATGAGGAATACGATGAGAGAGAGCCGAAGAGATATAGAGAGGGGAGATGGAGAGAGATGAGAAGCGAATGAGTCACGAGAGGAGAGAGAAGAGAGAGGAGAGAGAGAAGCAGAGAGAGACGTAGACGAGAGAGATAGAGAGAGCAGATGCAAGAGCATATAGCGCGCAGTACGGACACGATCGAGCCAGAAGGAGAGGAGCAGGAGATGGGATGAGGATAGAGTGAAGCTAGAGGAGGATGCAGATATGATGAGAGAAGGAGAGAACAAGACTGGCATGAGGAGAGCCAGGAGAGGGAGAGAGACGCAGACGCATTTGGTTCCATCGCCGAAAATAGGAGAGACAAGGCATCAGAAGGTCGTTCACATCAAAATAATATACAATAATAACAAAGTTTACAAACAATGAACGCAAAGACATAAAAAGAAAGAAAAAAGTTCTTTATTCAAAAAACAAAACAAACCGAAAACGAATTGACAGAAATTAATTTCGCATTGACGAAAGAAAAAGGAAAGGAAAAAGAAAGAGAAAAATAGTGAAAGAAGGAGACTGAAAAAATGGAAATAAAAAGAGGAAAACCCGTCCCGCCGCAGAGGCCAGGAAAAGGGGAGAGAATGCTTTACAGTTTGCATGGTAAAAAACCCAGCCTGAACCCGGAGTAAATACAAGCGCCTCGTGTTTACATCCCCCAAATTTCCGGGTTGTGTATTAGAGATCTTTAATTTTTGCTGGCTTTATTTCCGTCGTTAAGTGCTCTCTTTAATGAACGTATGTAGTTTTATATTCACTTTAATAGGTAGTGTGGTCAGGGATTCTCACTGAAAGAATTTAGTTAGGAGATGAATAGAATAACTCTCTTCTGTGTTAGCGGTATTTTTTTTTTTTTTTTACATCGGGAATGAAACCAAAACACCGAAGGCGATTTATTTGTTTGTTTTCCGTCGAAAGTGACATAGATGTAGATTCTACAAACAAGATATATTCTATAGGGGGGAATGCATGTCTGCGCGTGTGTTTTTGTTTGTACTGAATATGTGCGCGCGCCACACACACACACACACACACACACACACACACACACGCACACACCCACACACACACACACCACACACACACACACACACACACAACTCACACTCACACACACACACACACACACACACACACACACACACACACAACACACACACACACACACACACACACACACACACACACACACACACACACACACACACACAACACCCACACCCACACACACACATACACATACACACACACACACACACACACACACACACACACACACACACACACACACACACACACACACACACACACACACCACACACACACACACACACACACACACACACACACACACACACACACACACACACCACACACACACACACACACAACACACACAACACACACACACACACACACACACACCACACACACACACACACACACACACTCACACACACACACAACACACACACACCACACACACACCACACACACCACACACACACACACACACACACACACACACACACACACACACACACACACACACACACACACACACACACACACACACCACACACACACACACTCCTCTTTCCCTACTCCTGCATCATCCAGTCTGTTTCTCATAAACATTATACAGCCTCCTTTTATAAAGAGAAAAAAGAACAATGTCGAAAGGTCTCTTCACGTGTTCGTCCAACTTTAGCCTTAAGTATGACGAGCATAATTGTGTGTCCTGATGAACAATTTATTGAACAAAGGTGATATTGTG
>NW_020870796.1:746087-751087 GCF_003789085.1 Penaeus vannamei
TTATTATCACATCATGATCATCATCATGATCATCTTATCATCATCATCAGTATCACATCATAATCATCATCATTATCTTCATCCCTATTAATACTGCTACTAGTACTACTACCATTATCATTTCCATTATTATTACTACTACTTTCAATGCACACTTACACAATAACGAAAAAATAGTCACGAAGAATTATTAAGAGAAGTTATAAGAATTATGAAGAAAAGTTATAAGAATTATTTTTAAAAAAGTTATAAGGATTATTAAGAAAAATTATAAGAATTATCAAGAAAAGTTATAAGAATAATTAAGAAAAGTTATAAGAATTATTAATAAAAGTTATAAGAATTATTTTAAAAAATAAAAATCATTAAGAAAAATAAGAATTATTAAGAAAAAGTTATAAGAATTATTAAGAAAAGTTATTAAGACTTATTAAGAAAATTTAAGAATTATTAAGAATTATTAAGAAAAATAAGAATTATTAAGAAAAATTATAAGAATTATTAAGAAAAAGTTATAAGAATTATTAAAGAAAATTATAAGAATTATTAGTTTAAGAATTATTAAGAAAAATATAAGAATTATTAAGAAAAGTTATAAGAATATTAAGAAAAGTTATATTATTAAGTTATAAGAATTATTAAGAAAAGTTATAAGAATTATTAAGAAAAGTTAGAAGAATTATTAAGAAAAGTAAGAATTATTAAGAATTATAAAGTTAGAAAAGTTATAGAATTATTAAGAAAGTTATAAGAATTATTAAGAAAAAGTTATAAGAATTATTAAGAAAAAAAAAAATTATAAGAAATTTATTAAGAAAATAAGAATTAAGAAAAATAAGAAAAAATAAGAATTATTAAGAAAAATAAAGAAAAATAAGAATTATTAAGAAAAATAAGAAATTATTAAAAAAAAGTTTAAGAATTATTAAGAAGAAATAAGAATTATAAAGAAAATAAGAAGAATTATTAAGAAAGTTATTCGAACTATTTAAAAGTTATAAGAACTATTTTCAAGGATCATACTCCACCTTTTAAAACGGGAAACGAAAATCACATAAAGCCCAAATACGTATGTATATCTAAGGCAAATTGACCCAACATTTCAAGAGTTAATGGGGAGGCCTTTACCTTGCAGAGTAAAGAAGAAATGGAAGATTGGAAATTAAAGTCAAACTGGCACTCGTAATATTTCACGTGAGTAAAGGAAAGAGGTAATTTGATGAAGATTAAAGAATGACTTTCAAAGTTTGTAATTCTCGGTGAGAAAATGAACACGAGAGAGGGACGAAGGGAAGGGGGAAGGAGTGAAAAAGAGATGGAAGAAAGAGGGAGAAGGAGGGAGGAGAAGAAGGATGCATAGAGTCATATATTTTTGAATTTTGATTTTTTTTTCATTACTTGATATATGATATGAAAGATGGCAATTGGTGATTAATGAGACTATTGATGGTTACCTTATTGATATTAAAACATTGTGGAGAGCAAAGCAGTAGCATTTTTTTGATTATCAAAATTTGTAGTAGTAGTAGTAGTATTTGTAGTACAGTTGTTGTAATTGTTATCGTTATCTTTGTTTCGTTGCTGCTGTTATTATTATTACTATCATTATATTGTTACTATCATTATTATTAATATCACCTTCATTATTACTATCGTTATTATGATTTTGATGTTATTATTACTATTATTATTATTAATATCATTATTATTGTCATCATCATCATCATCATCATCATCATCATCATCATCATCATCATCATATCATCATTATTATTCATTATTATTATTATTATTATTATTTTCCTTTATTTTATTATTATTATTATTATTATTATTATTATTAATTATTATTATTTATTATTATCATTATTATTATTATATTATTGTTATTATATTATTATTTATTATTATTATTATTATTATATCATTATTATTATTATTATAATTATATTATTATGTTTGTTGTTGTTACTTATTATTACTATATGAGCATTAGCCTATTATCATTATCATCATTATATTATTTTCATTATCATATTATATTATTTCATTATCATCATTACTATTATTTCATTATCATCACTATCAAAAACAATAACAAGAAGAATGCCAGTGTTATGATTGAAGCACAAAGAGTTGTGTATTTTGCAGCTTTCCATAACCCGAAAATGCCAGTGAAACGCAGTGGAAGAAATGAGCAGCATATTATTAAGAAATTAACTTAGGGTATTAATCTTTCAAAGGATATCAAGTTAATTAATTTCAGTGCCAGACCTCATGGTTTTGCGAATTATCCCTCGAGTCGTTGCATTAGGCTGTTAATGCTGGCACTTGATTCAGACATTTTCTTTAGTTAATTCAAGCTTCTGATTTTGAACATCTTGCTTGGTCAGTGATAGACAGAGTCGATTGTACCAAGACTTTGGAGAAAAAAAGTCTAGTTAGGATGATGGTTATGGATTGGTGATATGTGATGGTGATCATGATTATGGTGATGATAGTGAGGATGCCGACGATGATGAAGCGATGAATGATGAATAATGATGATGATGCTGGATGATGGTGGTCGGTGATGATGATGCTTGAATGATGATCGGTGACGATAATATAATTAATATAAATAATAATAATATAATAATAAGGATGAATAATAATTGATAATGATATTTGTTAATGACAAATGAAATAGTCAATAATATTATCACTATTAACAGTAACAATAATTATTTTGATAATTCTATTCATTATAATCAAATAATCGATGATAAAACTAAAATAATAATAAAACAACAATAATAAGGGATAATAATAATATTGATAATGATAATAAAATGATGATGATGATGATGATGATGATGATGAATGATGATAATAGATGATGATGATGAATGATGATGACAATGATGATGATGATGATGAATGATGATGATGATTTAATGAATTGATGATGATGAAATGATGATGAATGATGATAATAATAACTGATAACAATGATAATAACAATAATAATGATAAAAATTTCAACATCGTCAAAGATCATAATCGAACGAAGCAAATTCATTTTACTTGGAGTTACTGAAGTAGACAATTGAACGAACTCAGTAATATGATTCATTTAACGCCTCACGTGACCTTGCTCTCAAAATTGATATGTTCACTTAAACGTAACAATTGTCAGTTACATGATATGTGACAGTTGATGCGAGCTTTAATTAAGCAATATTACTTTTGTGATCAAAGGCCGTGAAATGTTAATTATACGGATATTGTTATCGATACATCATGAGAATTATCATTGCTGTGATGATGTTTTCATTAATGGTGTGTTGGTTTTATTGTTCACAGGATTAAGTTGATTGTATGAAACGAGGATTGGTGTTCTCTCATACTTGCTACGAAGTCATGCTCGATGATTTCCTAATTAGCTAATTGGCTGATAATTGTGTTCACTGTGATGCTTACAAGACCACGTATTTGTTACATGCGTCGGTATATTTTAATATTAACAGAGACGTGTATACATGGCGTGGATTGTGTATTCTGAAGTATCTCATGATTACGTCAGTTCCATGGAATAAAAATGTTATCTCTCTCTTATCTCTCTCGACTCTCTTACTACACGTCACTCTCAACTCACACACTCACTGCCACTCACTCACTCATCTCACTCACTCACTCTCTCACCTCTCTCTCTCTCTCTTCTCTCTCTCTCTCTCTCTCTCTCTCTCTCTCTCTCTCTCTCTCTCTCTCTCTCTTTCTCTCTCTCTTTCTCTCTAGGTTCTCTCCGCCCCATCTCTCCTCTTTTCTACATCCCTCTCGCCTTCTCCTTACCCGATCTATCTCCCTCTCTCTTTATATATCTTTCTCCATCTGCTCTCCATCGCACATCACAACGCTTTACCTAAGAGTTAGATATATTTATCGGTTTGACCAACGTGATCTATATTTTTCCTCGATAACAGCTGTATTGAAAAATCAGAATCGCATGCACAACAATACTTTTCATTCATCCAAAAATGGACGCCAATCATGTTTTCTTCAAAAACATTATTCATGTTTGAAACGCTCCCAAATTGTTTTTACACAGTTGGCTCGTGTGGCGTTTTATGTCAATTGGAATTTGTACTGGGTCTTGATAAGCTTTACCTGGTAATCGTTCGATGATGTAATCTGTAATTATCAATGTTAAGTTGTTATGTCGTGATATCTGAAGCATCCTAGCAAATCTCATCTCACTCATGTTATCAATCTCGAGCGTTGTTGATTGTTGAGGCTGGATATATAATGAGACAAAATAATAGCTCAATATATATATAAGGTATAGTAATATTATATAACTCAGCTGCACGTGTATTAGAGTATATAATAAGAGAACGCACATATATATATATAGTTAGCATATATATAACTATAATATATATATAATATACGTTATACACTATATATAACCATATATATATACTATATATTATTATACACACACCATATACACTATATATTTAAGTATAGCGGCTATGTGATATATATGACGTTATATATCATAGTAACGTGGAGTACACTCACTTATAGCCATATAATATAATATATTTACAAGATAAAATACTATAGTAGTCATATATATATATATATCAGTATAGTTATTAAGTATAGTAAATATAACACAAATTATAATAGTATACATACTATAGTTACATTTGTGTGTTGTGTGTGTGTGCTGATAAGAGTTAATATTAAATTATATATAGATTAATATAACTACATAGGTATATATAATAGTTAGGATAGTATATGAGATATAATATAAGGGCTTATTATAATACTATTATATACTTATATATATATAATAATATATGACACGAATAGTATGAGTATTATTAAACTAATAAACATATATATATATAATACTATATATATATATATGTATATAATATATATACCTACAGATTATAACTATCTAATAACTACTTAGTCAATAAATATAATATTAATAGTATATATAT
>NW_020870796.1:756087-771087 GCF_003789085.1 Penaeus vannamei
CTCTCTCTCTCATTCTCTCTCTCTCTCTCTCTCTCTCTCTCTCTCTCTCTCTCTCTCTCTCTCTCTTCTCTCTCTCTCTCTCTCTCTCTCGCTCTCTCTCTCTCTCTCTCTCTCTCTCTCGACATGCACACGTGAGCATGTGAGTGGTAATTTACCTTCCTTTACGTTCAGCGCTAACTCACAAAAAGATCAGTGTTTCCTTTTTTATCGTCTCTCTCAGCTTGCAAATTATACATAAATTTTAGACGTCACATTTTTACGTTAATTGCGTGTGATTCTGTTCTAAAGCTCTTTGACCCGTGAAAGAAATTTTTACATAACTGGAAAAACATTTTAACAAGATTCTACTTCCTGACACGCCCTTTGAAATATGCAGGTGCGTGCAAACTAAACCAATGCAAAATCTAACAATGTAGAGGTCGTATCCACCAAATAACGTGCAATATGTGAAGTGTTGACCCCCGTAGAGTAAACGTTTGTTCAAGAATTTACAGCTGGAAGGCAAACTGGAACTATCGCACGGTAAAAAGAGATTATCATTTTGTACCGTTTGGGAAATCGTAGGGTATTGACTGTGCACTGACGGAGTTATGCTGTGAAAATAGATGGTACGTATAGAAAAAAGATAATGACAATGAATACACAACACACACACACACACACACACACACACACACACACACACACACACATACACACACACATACACACACACAACACACACACACACACACACACACACACACACACACACACACACACACACATATATATATATATATATATATATATATATATATATATATATATATATATATATATATATATATATATATATATATAAGTAAATAACAAAGCCAGCTAGCGCAAACAGATGAGTGATGCTGACTCAAGTGTTGTCTGCTTTCCCCCTGGATGGCACTTGTTAACGAGATTGGACTCCGAGATTATCTGGCACTGACGGGAACGAGTGCCATGGCAGATGTGTATTGGCAATCGGGAAAGCATTGTTTGGAGGCCGGCCAGCAGTCTGACCATCGGCAATAGATGGAATTTCGTGTCAGGTTTATGTCACGTGTCCAGAGGATGAGGTGAAATTTGGGAGACAAGAGGATGCCGTTGCTTTCAGGATTAGTCATTCAGGATTTATTCTGATTTATGGAAGTATTTTGTCCCCTCAGGCACTCAATTATTATGATCGTGTCTTTGTCTTTTATATTCATTATTTCTTTATAGTCAGTATTTGCCGAAAATAATGAACGTGAAACATTTTTTTCTTAAATTTGACATGAAAAGATCCTGCCTTTACATATAAAAATATACATATATATATAATATATAATAAACGTTTATCCATGTTCTAGAGTTTAAATAAATTTTTCTAGCAGTAAATTTTGACATGAAAAGATCCTGACTTTACATATAAATATATACATATATATGTATATAATTACACACATATATTTATGTATGTATGAATGTGTGTATACACACAACACACACACAACTTTACAGCAACACACATCTACACTTCATCAATATATATATATATATAAATAGGTAATATACTTAGTATAATATATATTGTAATAGACTTATATGTACTAATATATTTAAGTTATATTATAACTGCATATACTTTATATATGATATGTTATGTATAGTATATATATACTTAATATCTCTATATATACTATTATATATATAATGATTCGGAAATTATAATAATATCATATTAATATATATATATATAAAAATATATTATTATATTAATATATTACGTAGTATAGTATTATATAGTTATATATTACATATTAATCAGATAATAATTATATATATAATTTTATATATAGTTATATATATCTATATATATTTATTAATAGTTATAGGTGTTATTAGTAATAATATATATATAGTATATAAGTGAATATACTAGTATAGCACATAATATCATGCATACATATTACTATTACACATTTAAAAAGTTTTTGGCACACTGACGTCCTAATTTCCATGAATTTAGCTTGGGGTATCATACTAAATATGTTCCGGAACTGGATGTCACAAAAGATTGATTTTCAAACGCCATCTTTCACCCTATGCTGAATGAGTTTTTCAATCTTCAAAGTATATTCCAACTAGAATCTATAACACTTTCTCATACCTTCTGTGCCATTTGGAGCTTGGGCTTGTACTGTTGCATTGGTAAAGGATTCTTTCGTAGCGCCGGGAATGCTTACTCCGGCAGTTCGCGTCGTCAACCAGGCCTTTTTTTGACGTCCGTCCACCGCTCCAAAACAGGGTCCCTTGGATAAGCACCTCTTGAGTATGGGGGAAGAGGAGAAAAGTCAGCTACGAGCCAGGTCGGGTGGAAGTAGGCGGATTCTCCAGCACGGATGCTCTTCTCGCAGGAAACTGTCGATGCTCAGATTAGGCATTTGCTGAGCAGAGCGCGTTGTCATGGTGAAGAGCAGCCACGAGGTTGTCCTGACCAAGCAACCATACTCTCGCCTCTTCTCGAGCGCCTGAAACAAAGCAATCGCTGGCAAGTATCTCTTAAGACATATGGCTGATCGTGCTGACCTCTAGTGGATATGAAACTCGCATCTCGCTGAACTCTTTCTGACTATATCGCTCGTGTATATATAGTGTATTATAATAAATTAAAATCATCTACACAGCACAGCACAGTAGCTACTGTCGAAGAGTACACACACACACACACCCACACACACACACATCAGCACAGATATATAATATACATACTAGTTATATAATATACATGTTAATAGAGTTGTTAATATAATATTATTTAGTTACTATAGATAACTAATTAGGGCTACTCTCATCACCCAGATTATATACACACACCACACACGCACTCAGCACTACACACAGCAATAATATATAGCAAGTAGCATATATATAGATTATTATGTATAATTACTGCAAGTTATAGAATAGAGTCTTTATGTAATAATATAATATATATATATTATAACGTATTAGTATATATGTATATATACTACTAATCTTTTAATATATATATTTTGATGTTAGATATATGTTAATATATACTATTATAAATATACTATATATATATATTATTATATTATTGATAAATAAGTATATATCTAATTCAATATCGTATAGAACGTAATATAGAATATGTATACGCTATTATAACGTATATGATATATAAGTATATGATAATAATAATATGTATTAACACTAATATCTAGTTAGTAATAATATACCCTTATGATGTAGTGTTGTTGTGTGTGTGTGTGCTGTTGTGTGTGTGTGTGTGTTAGTGTTATATAAAGTTATTAATAGCGTATGACGTATACTAATTATATGTATATATATTACCTATATATAGTATAACGTATATATCTATATATCTAGATATTTATTATTATAGTAATATGTACCAGATACATAATATTTATATTTATTAGATAATATTATATATACTAAGAGTTAATATAATATGTATATATATGTTATTATTATTATAATATTATAGTATATATATTATCATACTGTATGCTATTATATATGTATAGTATATTAGTTACGTATGACGTATATATAATAATATATTTACATTAAGTAATATTTACATGAAAATACTTATAAACATATATTGTTATATGATATATACTATTATATTAAGCTACTTATAGCATATATATAGTGCTGAGATAATATATAAGGAATATAGAAAGCACCACAACACATAAATCAATATATCATATATATAAAATATATATGAAATATATTGTATTTATTTATTTATTCATAAGTATACTATATATATACTATATAATATATATACGTATTATATAGATAATATATATACTAAGTATACTATAATATTATATAGCATATATATATCTGATAATTATATTATAGAACTTGTCAAGCACATTTAGAGGTAGGGAAATCAGAACTCTGAGGGCAGTGTTCTCGTAAATAGATTCCGCAAGTAAACAGAATTGCCACAAGAGGCAAAAGGATTAAGCACAGAACAGATGATGATAAAAATACGTCCAATCGGAAAGTAATATTAAGCGGAAGCAACGTTTTAGCAGATTGCGAGTTCAAAGGCTATTCTTTCAGCTTTTTTATGTAGTGAAATTGGGAGAGGAAGAGAATCGCAGAGAGGAATGGAGGGAGGGAGGGAGAGGTAGGGTATGAGCAGAGAGAAGAGATGAGGGAGAGCAGGGAGAGAGTAGAGAAGGAGAGTAAGAGAGAATGAGAGAGAGAGAGAGAGTATTGAAAAGAGACGAATAGTGAGAAATTCGCTAACGACAAAGGGAAAGATGAGAGGAAAAAATTATCTCAGCAGGGAAATCGGCAATCAAGCATCATGGCTGAACAATAGATTATACAGAAAAAAAAGTAACTAGAAAAAAAGGGAATAATGAAGGGCCTCGGCGTGTGTGTTGTTTTGTGTGTTGTGTGTTTTATGTGCGCACACGTAAGTATATGTTTAAGTACTACATCATAATACCTGCATAAAGCTGGATTAACGGGAGATGAGTGATTTTATGAAAATAAACGATTAAATAGACCACAGAAAAATCATCCAAGGTTCTTGAAAGTGGGAAGGTAAGCTGGGTTTTACTCTTTCTTCTTTTATCTTTTATTTTTCCTTTATTGACTTTGTCTTTATTTTATTTTTCAATTTTACTCTTCTCATTTTTTTTCTTTTTCTTTGATCTTTCTCTTTTCTTTCTTTTCTTTTACTCTTTTACACTTTCTCTTTTATTTCTTTTTTTCTTTTACTCTTTCTTTTTTATTTTTTTCTCTTTTACTTCCTCTTATATTTTTATATTATTTTACTTTTCTCTTTTATTTTATTTCCTCTTTTACTTTTCTTCTTCATCTTTTATTTTTCTCTTTTACGCTTTCTGCTACTCTTTGTCTGTCTGGCCGCCTCGCTGGGTGATTTGCCTGGCTTGCATGCATTCTGCTTGCGCTACCAATGACCGCTACTTGCCTACCTTGTTGCTTGTCTGTCTTCACCTTATTGCTTGTCTGTCTTCAATGCCGAACCTTACTTACCTTCCCCTGATTATGGCCGGTCCTGTATGTTCTTTTATATCTGCTTCTCCTTCAACATACCATATTCCCTCTGTCTACGCCTGCTTGTTTTGTCTAGTCTGTCCGTATCTGCCTAATTTCGGGTTCCTCCACGGACGCTCCTCAAATCTGTTTGCTATATAACTCTCTCTCTTTTTTCTCTTTCTCTTTCTCTCCTCTGGTCTCTCCCCCTCCGCTCTTCTCTATCATCTATCTCCCCCCGGCCATTCTCTCCTCTCTGCTGCTCTCATTCCGTATTCTCGATCATCTCATTTCTCTCTCTCTACTCCAGGCCACAAATGAAATAAGTTATTTCTATCATTCGAGGTTAAAAGACCTAAGTTTGGAGTAGTCGTGAGAATTATGTATTGTTATTTCTACAACCAATCTCTCTCTCTCTGCTCTCTCTCTGCTCTTGTCTCCCTCTCGCCTCCCTCGCCTTTCGTCACGTCCTGCTCCATCCATCTTCTTCTCTCTGTCGTCCCTCTCCCTCTCGTCCCTTCCTCTCTACCATCTCACGGATCCAGGCTAAACGGCTGGTTGTAAGTTGGTCAACAAACATGGGTAACAGTACTGTTGTAAGGTGTTGTTGAAATAATGAATAGGATCCACTCACTTAATGATCTTGGCTGGCTGTGTTAACATGGTCATTCGCCGCTGGTTGATGGTCAGTACATCAACCAAGCAAGCAAGAGAAAGGTTTTCCTGCCATCGCTAGAAATGATGAAGCTTTTGTCATGTAATGTCTTATTATTATGCATCACTTTATTATTGTTATTGTTATTATATTATTATTATCATTATTATTATTATTATTATTCATTTATTAATCATCATCACTATTCATCATCACCATTATCACTATTATTGTTTTTCTTCTTATTGTTATCTTGTCTTATGATTTGTCTTATCATTAAGATTAGTCTATGATTATTATTATAATTTTCTCTTATGATTTGTCTTATTTCATCATTATTTTTATTATAATTAATATCATTATTATATTTCTGAATTATCTAATATGACCACATATTATTTGCTGCAAATTAGTTATCATTATCTATCCTATGTTTTTATTATCGTTCTATATATATTTAATTATCATTTATCAATTATCATTTATCATTTAATATAATCATTATCTATTTCCATTATATTCCTTGTATTATAAAAGCGACTCAGCAATGATAACATGATAATAACTACAATAACAACAATAACAATAATGATAATTACAATGTTACTACTACTAGTAGTAGTACAACTATTCGCAATTGCAATAATGATATAATGATAACAGTAATAAGAACGATGATGCTTGTGGTAATAATGACGATAATAATAATGCATGATACATGATAATAGATGCGAATAAGAATAAAGTATTACTGATAATAACGATAATGATAATGATAACAATGATGATAATAACGATAATAAATATAAATAAGATAATTGATCATGATAATGATGATGATGATAATAATAATAATAATAATAATAATGATGTAGATAATGATAATAATAACAAGAATAATAATGATACTGATAATAATAATAGTAAAAATAATAATGATAATTACATAATAATAATAATAATAATAACAATTAATAATAATAATATTGATAATATTAAACAATAATAATGAATGATAATACTATGATGGTGGTGATAATGAAAATATAAGATGATGATAGTGGTGGTGGTGAAGATGATGATAATGATAACAACAGCAATAACAATGACAATATAAATAAATAAGTGAAAAAAAAACATTATGATAATGAAATTAATAACATTAATTATATCAATACAGAAGCAAGAACGACAATAAAACTAATAGCAATAACAATAAAATCCCTAAAATGAAAAGCGAAAATGCGCATCTCATTATCCAAACATTTCATCAATAATAAATCAACTTTCGTTCTTCTTTCTCCCCCAACTTCTTTTTTTCCTCTTCCTCCTTTCTTTCCTTCTCCTCTCGTCCTCTTTCTCTTTGGTCCATGCTTGTTATCTCCTTCCTTGCCTCTTCTTCTCTTCTTGCCTTTGGTGTTCTGCCTTTAAGCGGCTTTACTGAAGACTTCACTCTTTCGTCAGACTTAATGGCTCAGCTGTTGACGTTCTTGAGTGCCAGAGCTACTGCCAACAATATAGCCATTAGTGCTCGTGAAATACAGGCAAGGTGGAATTCCCGGGGCGGCTCGCGTCGAGAATTGAAGATTTATCGTAAAAATGAGGATATAGAATAGGAACAAGAGTGGAAGGAATGGACAGTTGCCTTCTATTTAGGCTGTGTTCGGAAGGCCTCGTCTAAAACCATTTAGGAGGGATGTTTTTTTTTACGTTCGGGACCTCGGTTCTGGCGTTCAGGATAAGGGCCATCAGACTATAATAATGGTATATATGGATAGTAATTATATATATAATATACTATATATATATAATATATATATATATACATATATTAACATATATAGTATATAATATATATATTTATATTAATATATAATATATATCTATATCTAATATATATGTGTGTGTGGTGTATATATGTATATATGTATATATACACACTATAATATATATACTATATATAATATATATTATATAGTCTAATATATATATATATATATATATATATATATGCTAATGTACTATATATATTATATATATTATATATATATATATATAGTATACTATATATGTTATTATATATATATATATATATATATATATGTATGTAATGTAATGTATGTAATGTATGTATGTATTAATGTATGTATGTATGTATGTATGTATGTATCTATCTATCTATCTATCTATCTATATATAGGTATATAATATATATATATATATACATATATATATATATACTGATTCAATATATATAGGCACAAACAACCATCAATAGACTAATAAAGAGATTTCTATTGGATATAGAGATATAATTTTAACAATTATTGTTTTTGGCTTTCAAAATTCGATGACAAATATGATGTTTTCTTCAACTATGCTCTACTAGTATGATAAACGGGTAGTAATACAGTCACCGCATAAACGCGTTATCTGTTCATAAAATGGGTATCATTAAATTCAAGTTACGCAAATGCATTGTATGGAAATGGCTTAACAATGTTAGCGGTTTCCAGATCTCTTAGGCACAGGGTTTTTAGAAACATTAAATAACCTATATGCTGTTGTACAGCTCCTCAGAATGTGTGCTGTGTCTTTCGATCGTGTGTTGTGCGTGTGCATTCGCCTACCCACTCAAAACGACTGCGCTGTGTGTGTGCTGTGTTGTGTGTGTGTGTGTCGTCGGTGTTGTGTTGTGTCTGTGTGTGTGTGTGTGTCATTGGCTGTGTCTCAAAGCCATTGTCAAAGTCATTAACATTTCTGTGTGATGTTCGTGTGTCTGTGAAGTTTGAGCAGCAGAGAGAGAGTAGGAGTGTAGCTCGTCCTACCCTTGATGAGGTATGACTTGTGTGATTTTAAAAATAATGCACTTGATTTTTTTTCCAAGACTTCCCTCCATTAACTGGACATAAAAGCACGCCATAGCATTAAGGAGGTGTATGAAGTCCATATATAAATCACTCTGCCCATTTAACCCATGTTCATCCCGTTGCTTCATAGATTACCCACCGAGTTTCCAAGAAAAGGGGGAACGAATGGCGCGGTTAATTTAGATAGAAATGATCATAAGAATCACGCAGAAAAGGATTAAAAATACAACTACAACCATGTCTGCGGATTGAGTAAATTTAGTATTCCGGAAGAAAACCATTACGGATAGCCATTAAGCGTCTAACTTATGATTAGAAGAAGAAGAGGTTTAGCGTAAACCCCTTGACTAGTAAATAGCAATAAGTTCAGAACTGAATATAAAAAAAAACAGCACAAGGTAATGACAGAAGGAAAGCAATCTTACAATTCTTCCTTTTGTACGTATATTCTTCCGTGTACAAAGAGAGATAGCCGAGAGAGAGATACGGAGGAGAGTGTGGTGACACTCTCTGGGGTGAGTTCCCATTGGTTCTCTCGGGTATTCTGCTACCGCAACAAAAAAATAAAAAAAAATAGGGTTAAACTTTTAAATACATCATATTTAAAATCTTTCAATATTTTGATGTGTGATGCGTTATTTCTGGCTTTAACTTACCTTCCACAGCTGTCTTCCCGGTTATTAAAGATATTAATCCCTTAACGAATATATAGATGACCTAAACGCCGTATTGTCATTCCAGTAATTTAATATCATAATAATATACATGGTAATATGACAATAGCAATGTTTAGTGGCACACAAAACCATCGAATTGTTTGTCTATACGTGCATGTGTGCATACAAATCCTTAACACAGTTATATTTTGTTGTTGAAATTTAATTGTTGATAAAATAATACATAAAAGGGAAACAGTAGTCAATTATTAATCAACTTTTCAGTTGAGAATTTGCAATGTAATTCATTGTTTTACTAAACAATGGCCGTATTATTTTGATATAATCGGTTTAATTACAATGGGAGAATAATAATGATTGTATGTACACATGGGAACACCTGTTCATTTTATTGGCCTGGGATACACACGTAAAATTTCAAATTAACAGAAATTCGAATTTGTATGCCAAAATATGCCAGAAAACTAGGGCAATAGAAAGAAGAGAAGAGAGAGGGAGAGAGAGAGCTAGACTTGATGATGAGAGCAGAGAGATCCGGAGAGAGAGAGGGAGAGATGAGACGAGACGAGAGAGAGAAAGAACGAGAGATGAGGAGATCGAGACGAGAGAGAAGAAATAAGGACGAGGAGGAGAGAGCGGAGAATGAGAGAAAGAGAAGATGGCCTGTACCCCGATGGTGTGTGAGAGCAGAGAGAGAGAGATGCAGAGAAAGAGAGACGAAGTGTGTTGTGGTTAGGATACCTGTGCACGACGAGGAGAGATTGCAGACATGTGTTTCGACGTCCAGATTGCCACCCTGTGTGTGTTCTAGACACGAAGAGTCCCAGCATTGTGAGAGAGTAGACAGAGACGACATGTGGTTTGTGCTGTGCTGTGGTGCTGTAGTGTGTTGGATCAAGGTAGTGTGTTGTCGGTGTGGCGTTGTGTTGGTGTGTGTGGTAGTGCGTGTGGTGATGAAATTCACTTTATGGACACGTCTTTGTGTGTGGAGCTCAAACCTATGTGTCGTGTGACTCGCCTGAGTGTGTGACTGCCTTGACACGGACGTGCTGCCTGCAGCTGTTGGCGTGCTGTAGTGTATACAGCTGTGTATCACTCCATGTCCTAGTGTGTGCGGATCTGTGTTCTGTTGTGTGACGAGAGAGGAGAAAGAGAATGGAAAGAGAGTGAGCAGGAGAGTGGAGAAAGAGAGAGAGAGAGAGAGATGGACGAGAGAGATGACAGAGAGAGCACCGAGAGAGAGATGAGAGAGAGAGAGAGAGAGAGAGAGAGAGAGAGACAGAGAGAGAGACAGACAGAGACAGACAGAGACAAAGAGAGAGAAAGGGGACAGAGAGAAGAGAGAGAGAAAGGAAATACTGATTCAAATCTCTCTCCCAGCCAGCGTTCGCCAGCAATAACCATGACTTTGAACAAATATTTCGCTCTCTATGTTATTGCCTCATTTTTCCCTTTTATCTCTCGAACCTTTATCTCTATCCCCATTGCTTTTTTTCTACTTTATCACTTCCTTCCTTTCCCCTCTATCGTTATCCTCTATTGCCAGTTTCAGTAGCTATCTCTGCTGAATTTAAAGACACGTTTATGTCTATCGTATGGCTTATTGTACGAATGATTATCTTCGAAATATGGTTCTTATGTTTCCCTTCTCTCTCTCTCTCTCTCTCTCTCTCTCTCTCTCTCTCTCTCTCCCTCTCTCTCTCTCTCTTCTCTCTCTCTTCTCTCTCTCCTCTCTCTCTCTCTCTCTCTCTCTCTCTCTCCCTCTCTCTCTCCCTCCCTCTCCCTTCTCATTCCCCTCCCCCCCTTTCATATTCCCTTTCTCCCTCCCTCCCATGATTTCCTATACATCCTCCATATCTTTCCCTCTTTCAATTTTTCCCCCCTTTTTCCCCTCCTCATACTCCCCTTCCTCTGTACATCACCCCGGGGTTAATGTACCCTGTGAAGAAATAAAGAGTTGTGAGAGAGAGAGAGAAAAAAAGACTTTCCATTAGTGTTCAGTTGTAAATACGGTTGATTCTTAGGTGTCAGGATGGAGAGTATATTTTTTCCTTTTTTTTCTTTTTGTTTTTCTTTCTTGTTTAGAAAAGAGAGGGATAGGTAGAAGGGGTTATTAAAGATAGATATGCAGTTGCGGTTAGAGATAGGTAAGTAAGTGGAGGTAGGTATATAGATAGATATGGATAGATAACGATAGATAGATAGATATAAATATATAGATAGATGGTTGATATATAGATTGATAGATGGTAGATAGATAACGATAGATAGATAGATATAAATATATAGATAGATGGTTGATATATGATGATAGATGGTAGATAGATAAGATAGATAGATAGATATAAATAAGATAGATGATATAGATTGATAGATTTAGATAGATATAAATGAGCCATCAGCTGATAGCCCCACCAGCATATATTATATAAGGCAAATAATATAGGGTTCATTTTAATGAGCACCATTCATAATTCGACTGTAATATTACTGGAACGTGAAATTTCATTTTACTTCGCACAGGATAATGAATTTGATGATTAGCTTATCGGACAGCCCGATAATTGTCGTGATGAATGCCTGTTTTTCATGAAATATTGGCGCTGTTTGAACTGTTAATTTTTTCAAACTTACGCCCATATTACGGTCTATCTTTCTCTTTATTTTGATTCTTTGTTTCGCTTTATCTATCTCTATGTGCGTTTGTGAGCGTGCCTTTCTGTGACCTGGTGTGTAAAATTCTGTGACCTCGTGTGTACAACAGTAATGATAATTTAATGCTAAGGGTTTTCCTTGTTACTAAATTACCCCCTGTGTGTAAGGAATGGCGAGGATTACCACGCTATAGTCGTGAGGGACATGAACTCAACTCAGTAATTATGCTGGACGCGAACTTTACCTCTGTATCACACAACACCATATGCAAGTGCGTGTGCAGAGTGTGAAATGACCTATACCATTATCATTATCGCTGAAGAGGTGTTATGATCTCATGCCTAATGGAAAAGCAACGTTACTGTGATAAAAAGCCTTTGCAATTTGGGGATTATACAGGAGAGTGTAGACGAGACGGCAACAAAATCAATGGCGAGCTACCATGAAGACAACCAAATATGAGGACTGCAGCTCATTTGACTTGTAGCCTGATAGAGTTTATCGTTCAAGGTGGAGATAAAACTATAGACTTTTATGTTAAATGAATTACCAAGCTAGCAAGGTATTGTAACTAAATACAACGCTAGTCTGAATAACAAACTAGCCTGTTAAGTAAATGTAAATACCAATCTAGCTAGGTATGTAAATGTAAATACCAAGATAGCCGGTTATATAATTGTAAATACCAAGTTAGCCTGTGATGTAAACTATAAATACCCATCTAGCTAGGTATGTAAATGTAAATACCATGATAGCCTGTGATGTAGAAGTAAATATCTAGCTAGTTTGTCATGCAATTATGAATATTAAGCTAGCCAATTACACAAAAGTAAATACTGATTACCTGTTCTGCGAATGTGAATAGCAAGATGGGCTGTTATGAAATATGAATACCAAACTTATCTGTTATGTAAATGAAAAGACCAAGCTAGCCCTTTATGTAAATGCAAATACCAAGATAGACTGTTGATGTAAAGTTAAATACCAAGTTAAGTTGGTAAGTGATTGTAAACGATCAGAGACAACACCGGCATCTTCGCAATCCATTACAATTTCTAGATCACTTCCACTGGGAAATGTACTAGTGTGAGGAAAGAGGTGATTATATGAATTAAGTCGAGTTCAGAGGTTCCCAACCTTTTTCATTCTGCGATCCTCGACCAGTATATACTAATCTCCTTGGTCCCTTTCAGTGATTTTCTTTTCAGATTCAGCTATTGCTAGTTATGAATAATTTATTGACATGTAAGAGATGATTATATGTAGGTATTGTAGGTGAGATAGGAATTATTATAATTCGACTTCAAAATTTTCACATCACCCCATAGTCACACAGAAAAAAAACGTACCCCCCCTGAGAGCTCCCGGGTAGGGAACACCTGGTCTAGTCTGTGGTTGAGAAATATTTTTATGCTCACCGTGTAAGTGAGGGTCAGCTTGGATGACCTTTTATACCCTTGGCTTGGGCGACGTGGGCAGGCAGCGAGCGTGGGGTACTCAGCGTGGGCACCCACGTGGAGAGTACGCACGTGGAGAGATGTGGACACATGTATGTATGCATGTATTGCACCCTACACTACTGTAGTTTACTCGTTCAGCTGAGTTCACACTTCGTGTTACTTGGGGTGAGTTGGTTCGGGTCCTCACTGGGGAGAGAATCTACATTTTGGTATAAAAGCGTTCTTTCTCCTTTCTTTCTTTTTTTCCCCTTTCACGTTCTCTCTGGTTTTAGAATATGCATGCAGATAAATCGCGTATTTCTGTATACAGTTAGATACACACACACACACACACACATACACACACACACACACACACACAGAGGACAGCTGGAGAGAAAGAGGTGAGAGAGTGAGGTGAGTGAGAGAGAGAGAGAGAGAGAGAGAGAGAGAGAGAGAGAGAGAGAGAGAGAGAGAGAGAGAGAGAGAAGATATGTGTGATAGGGAGAGAGAGAGAAAAGACCGCACAGACAAGACAGTACAGAACAGACAGAAACAGACAGACAGACAGACGAGACAGACAGCAGACAGAAAAACAGACAGACAAGACAAACACACAACATACGTATAATACCTAAAGAAACTCGTACACACTTGCTTCCCCTCGCCCGCTCTCCTCACTCCAGTCAGCAGAGAGCCTCCCGCACACGAGTGGGATTCTGACGCCCATAAATCGCGGGCTGAACTGACGCCTGGACGCTAGCCATCATCATCGGCTGGGCTCTTCTTCTGGCTCTTCTCGGACGGGGACCTTCTCTGGCGGCTGGGAGATGGAAGTCCTGTTCGCGGCTTCTTTTCAGGTTCAGTGCAAGATCTGGGGTTGTGCGTAACGGGGTCTGTCTGTGTGCTGAGGTGCCGTAGAGATATTGTTAGGTGTGGTTTTGGGATCGTGTGTACAAATTTACCGCACGCATGCACGTGTTTGTATATGTATGAGTGTGTGTATTATTATAGTATATATAATATATATATATATATATATATATATATATATATATATATATATATATATATATATATATATTAGAGAGAGAGTAGAGAGAGAGGAGAGAGAGAGAGAGAGACTGAGAGATGCAAAGACTGTCAAATATGAAATCTAGACGGGAAAGACTACAGAGGGGGAAACCGTGATGTAGAGCTAGGGTGGAGCTACAGAATCTTTAGGGCACTATACGGAGTCTAAAAATAGATCCAGCATACGGGATCATTCAGGAACAATTAATTTCAGATGGAATTATGACGAGTTTATGCACTCGGTTCTTTTAACACAGAACACAGAAAACGTTTGCGTTGTAATGATTTGGAAATAGCTTTTTCCCTTTTTTATGAGCTGTGTGTGTGTGTTTTGTGTGTGTGTGTGCGCGCGTGTGTACCCGTGTGATTTTATCGTAAGGAGTAAAAAGCTACACATGGATTTGTTTTTACTTAGCCATTTTGTTAATTCATTCTTGCTTATTTTTATATTCATTAAATGTTTATTACTCTACTAGTTCATAAATCTACTGGTCGTGTGTATGTGTGTGTGTATGTGTTTGTGTGTTTCTGCGTGTATGTGCATGTTTACGAACTTG
>NW_020870796.1:773587-776087 GCF_003789085.1 Penaeus vannamei
ATATATATAATATATATAGAGAGAGAGAGAGAGAGAGAGAGATTTGTTAATATTAAGTGTTAGCTTATTACATTTAATCCATTTGTCGACAAATGCTAATTCTTTGTTTTGCCTTATTGATTAGGGATTCAATTTTGGTCCATCCAAAACAAGTGTGTGCAATCGTCAGCAAATAAGGTAAATTTGAATTTCTTAATGCTTTAGTCAAGTCATTTATGAAAAGAGGAAAAGAAAGAGTCCTAGAATCAAGCCTTGTGGAACACCGTACATAGTGGCAGGGATGATGATAGTAATTTACAAAAACCTGTTTTTCAAGTATGATTTAAACTAATTATCTGATATACTTACAGTACCATAATGGTTTAATTTAGTAAGAAGGATATCGTGGTTCCCTGTGGCAAACGCTTTACTGAGGTCCAGAATATAGCAACTGAGAACCTTTTTTTTTATCAAAGGCAGATTCGGTCGATTTTTCCTTTTGGAGAGAGAGAGAGAAAGAGAAGAGAGAGAGAGAGAGAGAGAGAGAGAGAGAGAGAGAGAGAGAGAGAGAGAGAGAGAGAGAGAGAGAGAGAGAGAGAGAAGAGAGGAGAGAGAGAGAGAGAGAGAGAGAGAGAGAGAGAGAGAATGTCACAGACAGAACCCATTTCCAAGACCATCCCCAACAGTGCTATCATATAAAATAGGACGAAATATCCTATGAGACAACATCTTTCTCTTCATTCTCCCAACGTCATCATAAAAAAGTTCCTGGCAACGAGAACAGCTTTGACTTTTTTCTTTATTAATTTTCGACTTCTAATTACGAGAACAGCAGTTTACAAATGGATGATCTTTCCGGATCTATTTACTCGGTTTAGCTATAGGTTTGTAATTATAATTTTAGCGAGATGAAATTTCGACGCTTTTATGGAAAATATGTATAAATATAACTTTACTTGTGATAGATAACTAGAATAATTTAGATATATAACAGCAGTGATTAGTTTTAATTTTGTCGTTAATATATTTCTTTGGATATATAGATGTCTTAGTTGTGCATGCCTTATCTGCCGAATCATTCCACCGTTTCCAACCACGAGGGTTTCTCTTGTCGAGCCGCCTTGGTCCGTCTCGACTTCCTCGATTTGGTCGACGGAAAAGCAACTCTCTTCAGTTAGCGCCACGAAACCAAACCACATGAACTGATCTGCTTCGTTATACACAAGACAAGTCAGTAATACATGACGATTAACTAACACTAATTAATTAACACTAATGATCCATTAGTTATTCACCTTCAATTTTTCCTCACCTGATGAAGTGCAATAATAGCGCACAATAGAGAAATATGCATTGCAATAGACTTTTTAGCTCTATTACTTCTTACGGGATAGTTTTCATTTTCATTTCACAACTGTTATCCTTGTCTGTGATTACTATTGATATTAGTTAAGATTTTAATTTGTAGATTTGTGTACCAATACCCCTTTGAAATAATAAATAATAAAGAAAAGTTTAGGCAAAATTTACCTTACAAGATTAGTTACAGACTTATTCGATTTTCTCGTCGTATATATAACTCACCAACCTTGCACAAGTCACATGTTTGTTTACGTGTTGGTGTACCCGAAAGCTTATGCAATGTATTCCTAAAACACCCTTACGTAATATGCATTAGAATGATCAAACTCGTGCTTCTGTTGGAGAAGCTCATCCCACGCTCCTTCCCCGTACTCAGTGAATAGAGCCTCCATTGCCGCATTACATACACCCTTTCTACAATTATCATCTACTCATTCCGCCGTAATAGGCTCGTTGCGAATTAATTAGCGAAATCAGGAAGGGCAGGGACCGGAATGAGCTACTTTCATCAACAGGATAACGAGATATTAATGACCACTCGATTCAACGGAGGCCTTTTACGAAGTCCGTAAGAGCGGCGACACCTTCGTTTGATGTGTAGTAAAGGCCTTAGCAGCACGAGCTAATTAGCAGAGGAAAGCGTGCACCTAAACCAATTTGACTGAGGATACTACAAAGGTGTTCGTGCGGCATAATTGCATATATATGCTATATATATATATATATATATATTATATGATATATATATATATATATATATATATATATATATATATATATATATATACATACATATATATACAATAAATATATATATATATATATATATTATATATATAATATATATATATTATATATATTACATACATACATATATATACATATATATATATATATATATATATATAATATATATATATATATATATATATATATATATATATATATATATATATATATATATATATATATATATATATATATATATATATATATATATATATATATATATATATATATATATATATATAATATATATATATATAGATAGAGATGAGATATAATGTTCACCTACGAATTGTTATGCTTGGGAATTGCCCATGTTGGAAATTATTCATTACAAAGTTCAATTACTCAATTCGCAGCTCATATCAAAGAG
>NW_020870796.1:803587-811087 GCF_003789085.1 Penaeus vannamei
TATTTATTTATTACTATGTTTCTATGTATATGTCTATCTATCTACCTATCTATCTATTGACTGCTTCTCTCTATCGACCTATCTCCGCCCTACCCCATATTCATCGTTGACCGTCTCTCCCTCTTTCCCTCCCTCCTCCCTCCCTCCCTCCTCCCTCTCTCTCTCTCTCTCTCTCTCTCTCTCTCTCTCTCTCTCTCTCTCTCTCTCTCTCTCTCTCTCTCTCTCTCTCTCTCTCTCTCTCTCTCTCTTCTCTCTCCCTCTCTCTCCTCTTCTCTCTCCCTCCTCCCTCTCCCTCTCACACCCTAACTCGACTAACTTAAAAGGATTTCAGCTTTGACCTTTTAAGCTTAAGTCCCCAAAAAACAACAACCCCTTTTTAATGTTATTTCGTGTTCCCTGAATTATCTCAAATTTGCTCTAATCCTTCTATGTGATGGCGGAGAGAAAAAGAAAGAGAGAAAGGGAGAATAAAGGGTGAAATAAAGAACGAGGAAGAGAGAACCAAAGGGTGAGAGGGAGAAGGAGAAGGAGAGTGAAAAAATATAACAAAGAAGGGGAGAAATGAAAAAGAAAAAAAGGAGAGATACTTTGATGAAAAAGGAGAGAGAAAATTAGACATAATGATGAAGAATGAATCAAGACAAAAATACATATAGTAAGAAGTAAAAAAAAAGTGCAGTATAATCTTGGCTTAGCGAGAAACGCCTTGTTCTGAAATCTATCAAAAGAAGGAATAAAAAAGGGAAAATGATTACAAGAGAGAAGAAAGGAAATAAGAGAGAAGAAAAAGAAATTCGAAAAATGATTTGTAGATTTGCAAGCAACGGAAAATTTGTTTAAGAACTGAAGAAACTACACGGAGGTTGATTTCGAGAAAATGGTGGTAGTAAAAATGAAAATATAGTGAAATGTTCAAAGGAAAAGGAGAAAAATTGGTAAATAGAGCCAGTGAAAACGAAGAAGGAAGAGGACTGAATAACACGCAAGTCGAGATAAGAAGCACGGTTGAAAAATATTGAAAAAAAAATATTGAAAATGAAAACAATACACACACACACACACCACACACACACACACACACACACACACACACACCACATATATATTATATATATATATATATATATATATATATATATATATATATATATATATAACATATATACATAAATATATACATACATAAAAATATACATAAATATATATGTGTGTGTGTGTGTGCCTGTGTGTGTGTGTATGTGTTTTACGCTTTATAAAAAAGTACAATGAGGGAAAGACTAGCAAGTGCTGCCAAGAAGGGAACACGTGATGCGAGTAACGTATGTATGATAAACTGACAGATTTACAAACATCTATTTACACTTTATATAGTTCTAGAAGAATCCACTTTATTGGTCGTCGATAAGCTTTACAGCGGTGGAAATGGGGCTATTTTCGTGACGATCATTGGGCCGGGGGGGGGGGGAGCTGGTGGGTGTGGGGGCATGGCGGGGCGGGGTAGGTGGGGTAGGGGGATGGGGAGGTGGTGGTGGTGGTTACCTAACTACTCGCCGGATTTGAGGATATATATATGTGTGAGTGTGTATTCGTATGTACCTTACAATACACACACACACGCACACACACACACACACCGCACACACACACCACACACACACACACCACACACACACACACACACACACGCACACACACACACACACACACACACACACACACACACACACACACACACACACACACACACACACACACACACACACACACACACACACACACACACACACACACACACACACACACACACACACACACACACACACGCACACACACACAGATATCCTCAGTTCTTTTCATGTCTCTCCGAAATCCATAAACGGCAAATGGCAACCGTTCCTTCATTTAAAAAAAAACAATAATGACAATTTTTATTTATCGTTGGACATTGAGAATCTTGCTGGAGCGTGTAGGTGAGTCATCTTTCAGTCACGATTTTAAAAATATACTTTTTTACCTTTTTTATTACTGATTTTAGACTCAGTTCTTGTTTGACATTTTAACTTATTTCTTCTTTTTTTTAAGATTTGCTTATTTCAAAACTTTCTAATATAAGAATTATCATTTTGTAATCAAAAATAGAAGTGATTAGAAGTGAAGATTCATTTTAAACTAATTTTTGGTTTACGTTATACTTTCTGAAGTCTTTTATTCATGACATTTTTAATACTTTTATTCATGACATTTTTAATACTTTCATTTGGCCGTTTTCTCTACTCGTTTTCACACTGAAATATATTCCAAAAATAATTTTCATCTCAGACTTTAAATCCAGTTTATAATTTTTTTTTTTTTTTTTTTTAGATTCATTTTAGACGTTTTTCGGACTTCGCAAAGGAATATGTTTACAAAGTTTTATTTTCTCGCAATTATTTGTTCGAGAAGGAAATATCACACTTTTCTCATTAGAATGAAGTTTAATTATCTTCCATTTTAGCTTTTGGATGTATTTTTTCACTGACTTTGTAGCTTGTTATGTAAATAGATTTTTTTTTTTATTAATGAGAGAAAGAAGAGAAGGGCCAATGATAATAAAAAGGGAAATAGATGAACAGGTAAAATTTCGCTCATAG
Source organism: Penaeus vannamei (assembly GCF_003789085.1). Classification (NCBI taxonomy): domain Eukaryota; kingdom Metazoa; phylum Arthropoda; class Malacostraca; order Decapoda; family Penaeidae; genus Penaeus; species Penaeus vannamei. Next base: position 806,218 of record NW_020870796.1, read on the forward strand.
GAGTCGCCAGGAAAATTCACATCGATCAATATAAACAAAAAAATCAAGAACAGTTATGCAAACCTACATATATTTTTCCCTTTTATTAAGATAAAAAAAATCCACGAAATATGCAGCAACACACCCTCTCATCCAAAAAAAAAAAAAAAAAAAAAAAAAAAAGCTGGAATCTCCCCCAGTCCAAAGCAAGTGTCGCCGTCCCAAAACAGATGGCGCTGTAAGGCAGATCCATTCCGTTTTCTATATTCAGTCCCGCACCCTAGGCTCGCGTAATGGAGGTTCTCGGGGGAAATCGGAGACCATTTAAACGGAAGGGACCAGAGCCATCACTCGCGGCCGAGAGTGTGGAATTAGACACTGGTCTGGTCCACTTTATTCGTTCGTTGTTCGTGGCTGCGGCTTCGACGAGTGGTTATAGGCGGTGTCTTGTGTCTTTTGATTTCTCAGTTTTTTTTTTTCTGCGTGTTTTTCTTCTGGTTCTATTTCTTATTCTTTGTTTTTTTATTCTCTTCTCTTTAGTTTCTTTTTTCTTTTACTTCTTGGTCTCCTCCCTCTGTACGTGCAAGCTCAGTTTACATAGCCTTGTGAGATTTGGTTTTATTATTTTATTATTATTTATTATATTTATTCATGTCTAATAACCTTAATGCTGGTCATGATGCAAAATAATTTTTTTTTTCTCCAAAAACCAAACTATTCTAGAATGTTGAATAGCCGTATTCATTGTTGACACATACACACACACACACACCACACACACACACCACAACACACACACACACACCACACACACACACACACCCACACACACACACACACACACACACAAACACGCACGCACACAACATACACATAAAGAGAGAGAGAAAAGAGGGAGAGAGAGAGAACGGGAAACTGTAACAGTTATTGGATTTGTATGCCATTTACCAGCTAATCCGTTGAGCTAAGTTTCTCTTAGGATCAGGCTTGGAGTACCAGGAATGCCTCCGCCGAGAGAGAGAGAGAGAGAGAGAGAGAGAGAGAGAGAGAGAAGAGAGAGAACGAGAGAGAGAGAGAGATGAGGAGGAGAGAGAGAAGAAAACAGCAACTGGAAAAAGCAACGAAAAATACAATAAGAAAATAATAATAATAATAACCCACCCACCTCAAAATCGTAATAACAGATTAAAAAGAAATAAGAAAAGAAAAAGACAATAATACATGAATACAAAAAAAAAAAAAAAAAAAAAAAAAAAAAAAAGTTTTAGCAGCAACACGTTCAGAAGGTACAACGACAAACCCGAAAAGTACGTTTATGCGTGGGTCATTACGAGGTCTTGGCTGAGGAAAGCATTAAAACAGATCTACCGTACGATTATACGACCTCAGAGCATTTGACACAGCTAAGGCCGGAAAACATGTTGAGTTCATAATGGCCACTCGACTAAAGAGGCTGTCAGGTGGCAGGAAGGGGATGAGGAGAGAAGGAGAGAGGAGGAGAAGTGAGGGAGGAGAGGGGGAAAGTGAGGAGGAGAGGTGTAAGAGGATGAGAGAGGAGGAGGAGTAAGGGGAAGTGAGGGAGAGAGGAGGAAGTGAGGGGAGGAGAGAAAAGAGGGGAGGGGAAAGAAGAGAGAAGAAGAGGAAGAGAGGAGGAGGGAAGTGAGAGAGGAGGAGAGGGGGCAGGGGGAAGTGAAGGAGAGGCGAGAGAGCGAGGAGGCTCTGAGGGAGAGAAGAGAGAGGAGGAGGGAAAGGATCAGGAGGAGAGAGGAGGGAAGTGAGGAGAGGAAAGAGGAGGGGAGTGAACGGGGGGAGGAGCAGAGGAAGGAGGAGGAGGGGAAGGAAGGAAGTAGGAGAGGGAGGAGGTAGAGAGGGCAAAAGAGGAGGGTGAAGGAGGAAGAGGAGGGGAGTGATAGAGAAAGGGAGGAAGAGGGAGAGAGAGAGAGAGACAGGAAAGAGGAGAAGGGAAAAGGAAAAGGAAAGAAGGGGGAATAAGAGAAGAACAGGAGGGAGGGGGGAAAGCTGATGGAGGAGGGACAGGTAGAAGAAAGGAGGAAAAGAGAGGGGAATTGAAGGAGAGAAGAAAAGCGAGTGGTTAAGGGGGAAAAGAAGGGGAGGAAAAGGGAAAAGTGGAAGAGCTATTGGGTCCACCAAGACCTGCTGAAAGTGATATTGCAACCATCCATAATGAGCATGAATTTGTTTCTCGTGAGGGAATTCTGTTGCAACTGGTTACCAATGGTTATGATATTCCCGCTAAGTGCTATGGTAGTCTATCAACTCACAAGGAATTGTAGCAGATATTTATTTTGCTTTCTTCCTGAGCTCTTTTTACAAATGAGGAAAGGTAACGCTTTTTGGGCGATACAGTGCTCCTTGCTAAGAATATTTTAGTCTATTTGGTGTTTGGTACTTGTATTTGATCAGCACTTGCGTAGACACAAGCACAAAATAGTAGTATTTAATAATTAGAATATATAATAATTTCAGCTTTTATTCCAACTGTTATTATGTTCTTTACTGTGACATTGCTGTCCGCTTACTTCTTCTAAATCCTCCCTTGTGTGCGAGGAATGGCTGCGGGTTGCCATCCACTGGGCAGCGCGCGGGGATCGAACGCAGGTCAGCAAAGAGTGATAGATGAGAATGCAAACCGATGGGCCACATGTCACATTACAGTAGTAGTTGTAGAAGTAGTAGCAATGATATGATGGTGATGATGATATGATGTTGATGATGCATGTTAGTGTTGTTGACGTGATGATAAGATGATGAATGATGATGATGATGATATTAATAATAAATGATAATAACAACAAAAAGTAATGATAAAAAAAATAGTGTTGTGCAGTATATATATATATAGTATATATTAATATTATATATTAATACTATATATACTATATATATAATATATATATAAAATATATATATATAATACACCCACACACCCCACACCCACACCCACACCCACACACACACGCACACACTTATAATTATATATAATCAGTATATCATATATATATATATATATATAGCATATACTATATATATAGACTATACACACACACACACCACACACACACACACCACTACACACACACACACGAGCGACACACACACACACACACACACACACACACCACACACAACACACACACACACGTCACACACTATAAATCAATATATATATATATATATATTATTATATTATATATATATATTATACTATATATAATTAACATACACCACACACACACACACACACACACACACAACACACACACACACACACACACACACACACACATATCACATCATATATATATATATATATATATATATATATATATTATATACATATTATATAGTATATTATATATATATATATATATATATTATATATATATATATATATATATATATTATATATATTATATATATACGTACCCATACATACTTACAACAAACACAAAAGCTACGAAGCAAGAAGGGCGAAAGGGAAAGGCGAAAGGAGCGCAAAAGCGTCACTGATATCATGACGGAGCGCCGAATCTCCCGGGAGGAGCGCGGACACTAGGAAAGCTGTAACGAAAGCTCAGGAAAGCTATTAAAACTGAAATTCAATTTATAGGGTTATCAATTCATTCTGGAAACTGTTGCGGGTACAAAATTCCAGGTTTTATGCAACAATTCAGTGGAGATAATCACAGCGTTTTAGATATTCTGGCCATGAGAAGTAAGAGGCAAAATCTCTTGCATTTATTGCGATAAAATGCAAGCGTGTGCATTTCGTAAAAGCTAAATGGAATTGATATGTTACTCACATTTTAATGCCTTTGGTTTTAGTTTGAATTTTCAGACATGATTTCTATTCAGAAATAAATGCAATGGGTTTGCTCTTTACGTCTGCCTTGGAAATCAATTATTTTTATCGCCTAATGAACTTGATGAATCTCATGATCTCACACATAATGCTATTTTCTTCTTAATTTGCAAATGTCAAATAACATTATCCTTTCTACATTTTTTATTTTATCTTAACATACAGACTAAAAGTTTGTCTCCGAAACAACGAACGATTTTTTTTTTATAGTTTATTTTTGCAGTTTGTGTTATACTAACGAGTCTGATTTCGCATGAATGGATTGCCCAAGAAAAGAATGGAAACAACTAAGTAATGATAGTGAAATAATTATATAAATAAATGAATTTCATGATGATATACGGCCAGTTTGTTAAAATTTTGCGAGGCCCGACCCAATGAATATTCACATATACGGACATGCATATGCAATTAAATAAATGTATATCTATCAATCTAGACATTCATATCTACCGGACAGATAGATAGATAAATAAAATAGATAAATCCAGAAGACAGATAGACAGCTATGTATTTCCTTCTGTGTATCTGCATGTCTGTATACATTAATACTAATAAGGTCGAGTTTCGCACAATTTTTAAAAAAGTGGCAGATGAACTACACAGAACAATCTCACAACCTCATATTCTTGGATCTCCCACCTCATGACATCACGCATTTCTTCCCTTTCGCCTCATGACTCATAACTCACTGGCCCAGATGTGAGGAGGAAGTCTGTGACCGTAGCGCGGGTATGTTTATGGAGGGGAGAGGGGGAGGAGGAGGGAGGGAGGGAGGGGAGGGGGGTTGTCTTGCACAGCGGGAAGAGTCGGTGGCAGCTGTATGCAAATGCTGAGGTTGGTGTTGCAATATGCATGTGAATATTTGGCTTCAAAAACAGGTGGCGTGGGCGCGGTTTCTGCTTGCGTGGCATTATGTTTATCTAATAAGTAGTTCAGTTGGTGTAATTAAGAGGCCGAGGTTTGTGTTGAAATATGAATGTATATATTTAATTTACGTGTCATTTT
>NW_020870796.1:817198-822198 GCF_003789085.1 Penaeus vannamei
TAGATGATAGAGAGATTGATAGGAGGAGGAAGGAAGGAGAGAAGAGAGAGGAGAGAGGAGAGAGAGAGAGAGAGAGAGAGAGAGACAAAATGAAAGAGAGAGATAGAGATAGAGTTAGAGATAGATAGACAGATAGATAGAGAGAGACGGAGAAAGAGAGAGACCGACAGATAGACAGAAAGATAGATAAATAAAGAGAGAGAGAGACCGACAGATAGATAGATAGATAGATAGATAGATAGATAGAGAGAGAGAGAGAGAGAGAGAGTAAGAAAATGAAAAAAAGAATAAAACAAGAGATGAATAGAGAAAGGGAGAAAAGTAGACATTGAAATCGTAATTGAATAAAACAATATATATATATTTCCATCAGAATATATTGTCGACATCTCCAGGGTCAAAATCTAAAAAAAAAAAAAAAAGAAAAAAAATCCAAACTCATTTTTCTTTTATGAATTCAATATTATTTTCCTTTTTTTCTTCCTCCAATAGGATCCGCTGAGGTGTCAAATAGACAGAGAAATAATGAGTAGAAATACACCCTTTCTTTAACGAAAGTTTTATAAAACCAATGGAAAGACAGATAAATTAACACGATAAATTAAAAAACAACAACAGGAGGAGAAGGGAAAAACTCTATTAAGAACTTCTGTAGTTTATAAACTAACTTGTCTGTGTTTTTTCTTTCATATCTGTAATTAATTCGAGAAGTTTATTCATTCAGATCCGGTACTGGAGGAACAATGGCCGATTCGGAGGGAAGAAGATTCGTTCACATACCGTACAGGCGGAGACAAAATGGCGGGAATAATAATAAAAGCATTTGGGTTGTAAACATACTCATTGAACACTCTATTTCAAATCCTATTTTATTTACCAACCGGCTGTACAAGTGTGTGGGATAAAAGACCATATATATATTTATATATATATTTCCCAGAGAGCGGGAATTGTGCATAAATAGTGTGTGGCAAGGAAAGTGTCTGTCATGAATTACTTCTTTATTTATTTTTTTCTTTTAGATTCTAATTCCTTTCGGTCACAGCTGGATTCCAAAACATCAGTCGAATCATCTATCTTATTATTATCATCACTTATGACTTATTAGCATTTTTTTCCCCTGTTTAACGACTTACACAAGAGATTCAATCCTGTTTCACACACGCAAAGTGACTGTCATATTTTTTGGCGCGAAATGATGCCACTTAGGGCTCGGAGTAACATCATTAAGTGCCAAAGAAAAATTCAAAATAATGAAAGGAAACAGAAATAATATAAATCACACTATTTACATCTCTTTAAAAAAAGAAAGAAAAATTGTGATTATGATAATAAAAAAAAAAAAAAAACAGTAAAACAAGAAATTTGATGCACAATATTTTATATCTTTTTTTTTTGGGGGAGCTGGTGGGGGGGGGTGCGAGGGGAGTAGAGGGGGATATTGTACATATATTCATATATATCTATATTCAAATCTATATTTATCTCTCTACATCCAAGGAAAACAGTTCTATATATATAGATATACTTTTTTCGTGTAATGCTGGGGGAGGGGGGGGGTAGAGGGGGAATGGAGAGGAAGGTAGATAGACCTTTTAATAATTCTTTAAAATGCTATGATACAGAGCTTAGTGCTGTGATCCATAATAATGATATTAAAATAAGAGAATCTAGGTTGAATATGCTTAAATCCAAGCAAACAAATGTGTATGCATATATATATTTTTTCAGAAATGTGTTCAAGTTGTATATCTGACACGTGTGAAGAAATAAAAAAAAGAGAAAAAAAAGAACAAATGAAAGGAAGATGACAAAATCACAAAGAGAGGAAGGAAAATATTTATACATTTCTTTTTAAAAGCCTATAACAAATCGCACTTTTTTTTCTTTTATATTAACTGCCTTGGCGCTTTAGCTCCGCCCCCTTTCCCTTCACAATGAAACAGCTGATTCATTCATAAAAAAGTTCGGTGATCGTATGACCGATTCTCCTCGCGCAGAATGTAAATAATTCATTAAATCATATTTTTTGGAAAGGGGTTTAAACTTAGGAATTTGGGGAAAGAAAGATGAAAAGGAAAACGGGAGAAGAAGAAGACTTAAGAAGAAGGAAGAAGGAGAGAAAAAGGAGAATAAGAAGGAGTTAGGAAGACGAAAAGGATGAAAAGGAAATTGAGAAGGAGGATGAGGAGGAGGAGAAGAAAAATATGAGGGAAGAAGAAGAAGAAGAAGAAATGAAAAGAAGACCAACAGAGAAACAGAGGCGAACAAAGAAAGATAAACAGATAAATAGAAAGAAATATAATAGAAAATGAAAACCAAAAAAAGAAGAAAGAGAGAAAGAAAGAAAAACAATAAGAGAGAATAAAAAAAAGCACCAAAAATATAAATAGAGTTTTTAAAGAAAGTTCCCAACAGCGCCAAGACAGAATAAAACCGATATACTTCAGTCATACTGTACATTACTTCAATTGGTCCACATCAGTATAAAGTATCTTAGGACATCAGAGAGAGACACACATACTCTCTGCTTTCTCTCTTTATGTACATAATATCTTTACAACGAAAAGTGATTATTCTTATTTATGATCATTATCTCTACAGTAATTATGCGATTATCTTTTATTTCTTGAATGAAAACTATTTGTGTATTTTTAAATGAGTAATTATGGATTTTTTTTTCTTGAATGANTACATCTACACATATACACTACCTCCATTATATATATATACTAATAATATATATACACTACTCACATGTATTAACCTATATATCTATATATACATATATATCTACTATATAATATAAATAACTAACACTATACCACCACACATATATATATATATATATATATACATAACATATATTACAATCACTCATAACGACATATTATATACTTACTATCACCACACAAACCACCATCCATATATACTATATACATAACATATAACTATACATACTCAACATACTATATATATATATAACTCACCTCATCACTAACATATATATATATATACTCAACCATATACAATATATACTACACACACGCCACACGACGGCACACACACAACACACATCACACATTATACACAACACACACACACTATACACACACTAACTCAACACATCTAACACTATTATATACACATCATAACTAATAATAAAACACATATACATCATCACTACACATATATATAATTATATATACACCTAACACCACAACTCTATATATATATAACACACACAACACACTATTATTTATTTACTATATAAAACGAACATACTAAACTTGATACAACACAAACACAACACTCACTCCACGCAACAGGCACAAGCACAAATCTAACCACGCACACAATACACACCTCACAAACACACCCCACGACCAACACCAATCTCTACCCCCGCAAGCCCCACACGCACCTAGCCACTCACCCACCACCCACTCCCCCTACCGGTCACCCCATCCTCCTCCTCCCTTCCAACACCCACCCACCCTACCCCTACCCCCCTACCCACCCACCCACCAACACCCCTACCCCTACCCACCCCTACCCCCCTACCCACCCCCTCCCGCTCCTCAAAGTCCCCCCGCCCACCCACCCACTCCACCCACCCACACTCCCCCACCCACCCACCACTCCCCCACCCACGCCCACACCGCAATTTATCACCATCCGTATTACGCTATCTGACAGAGCATCGTTATCGGTAATATGTTAATGAATGTCCTCGAAAAAGCCTCCTTCCATCTTTATTCGATCCTTCATCTCCCTCCTTTCTTCTCCTTATCTATCTCTATCTATCGTGTTCGTGGGTTTTGATTTTTTTTTGCACGATTTTCTACTTTCTTATTTCCGGTTGGGTTGTTGGTCCTTCGTGTGTGATTCATGTCTCTTTTTCTCTTTTCTTTTTTTTCTCTTGTCTCCATCTCTTCATCTCTCTCTGGTGTCTCTTTCGTTCTCTCTTCTTCCATGTCTCTCTTTCTTTCTTTCTTCTTTTTTCTTTTTTCCTCTCTCTCTATCTTATATCCATCTCTCTGTTCTCTCTGTCTCTTTGTCTGTCTCTCTCCTCCTCCTCTCTCCTCTCTCCCTCCCTCTCCCCCTCCCTCCCTCCCTCCTCCCTCCCTCCTCCCTCTCTCCCTCCCTCCCTCCCCTCTCTCCCTCTCCTCTCCTCTCCTCTCTCTCTCCCTCCCTCCCTCTCCCTCCACGTCCTTATCTTACCTGTTTTATCCTTACTGACTTAACATTTCAGTAAATTTATCCAAACCGTCTAAATTTATCTTGGGCGTAATATTTTCTTTGTGTATTTGGGTTCCTCACTGACTGACTGACTGACTGACTGACTGACTGACTGACTGACTGACTGACTGACTGACTGACTGACTGACTGACGACTGTCTGAACTGACTGACTGACTGACTGACTGACTGACAGACAGACAGACAGACAGACAGACAGATAGACAGACAGACAGACAGACAGACAGACAGACAGACAGACTGTGACTGACTGACTGACTGTTTGACTGACTGACTGACTGACTGACTCTTGACTGTCATTTGTTCATTTTTAACATGGAACTACGGGTGTGAAGATGAAAATTATTCACCAGAATTATCAGTACATAATAATGCAGAACAATACTTTTTTTTAACATTAAATAAGTACAGAATAATATATATATATATATATATATATATATATATATATATATTATATATATATATATATATTTTTTTTTTTTTTTTTTTAACCATTAAATACTCGACAAGGAATAATACCCTCCCCCATCCCCTTCCCTCCTCCCTCCCCCTCCTCTTCCCCTCCCCCCTCCCTTTAAAAAAAACCTTGTCTGACCTTGACAAGAAGAAGAAGAGAGGTAGAGGAAGAAAATGAAGGAGGAGAAGAAAAGACGAATAAGAAGATCGCGATGAAGAAGTGGAAGAAGAAAAAAACGAATAATAATAATAATAATAAGGTAAAGAAGAGAATTAAGA
>NW_020870796.1:827198-829698 GCF_003789085.1 Penaeus vannamei
GGAGGAGGAAAGAGAGGGGGAGGAGGAGGAGGTGAAGGAGGAGAGGAGGAGGAGGAGGAGGAGAGAAGAGGGGAGGGGTGAGGAGGAGGAGGAGGAGGGAGGAGGAGGAGGTGAAGGAGAGAAGGGGAGTGGGAAGGAGGAGGAGGGGAGGAGGAGGAGGACCAGGAGAAGAAAGAGTGACGAAGAAGGAAATCCAAAAAGAGAAAACAGAAAAAGCAAAGAAAACAAAAACAAAAACGAAAAAAAACACAAGAAGGTGAAGAAACAAAACAAAAACAAAAAAAAAAAATTATAACAACACAAAACAAACAAACAAAAAGAACAAAAACCTAAAAAAAACACCCCCCTCAAAAAAAAAAAAAAAAAAAAAAACTTTCGCGCTAACAGGACCGGACACCGACATAAATTTTGGCGCGCGCAAAATGGAAGACGCTTCCTTCCCATCTCCCATTCTTCAACCGCGTCGACCTAAGTTACTACGGGTTAATTGACAGACAAGTTGCAGCGACAACTTGCACGCTCTCTGGCTGACGAAAAGGGGGGGGGTTATGAGGGGGGTCTATGGGGGAGGGGAAAGGAGGGAGGGGAGGGGGAGAGGGGAGAGGGGGAGGAGAAGGAGGGAGAGGGAGGAGGGGAGGGGAGGGGGGGAGGGAGAAAGGGAGATGGAGGCGTTGGAGGGGAGGGGGAGAGGGGTCCATTTAAGGGAATGAGGGAAGTGGGATGAGGAGAGGGAGGGAAGGGGTTATTTAAGGTGAAGGGAAAGGACAAGGGGAAATGGTTCCATTTAAGAAGTTGGAATGTGTGGGTGTGTGTGTGAGAGAGAGAGAGAGAGAGAGAAGAGAGAGAAGAAGAGAAGAAAGAAAGAAAGAGAGATAGAGAGAGAAAGAAGAGAATGAGAGAGAGAAAAAAGAGAAAAGGGAAAACCAAATAAAGAAACACACACAAAAACCCAAACCCAGACCCAAAGAATGACAAACATCGCAAACAACAACGACACCGATGCATAACAACAAAAGCCTCCGTCCCAACCGCGTCCCGAAATACCACATCTTTCCCGGACAGAATCAAACCGGGCGCGTCCCCTTTCAGATCCCAGGCGAGCGCGCGACACCGAATACTTTCAGCGTCGCCTCGGATTTCAACCCCTTGAACCGATAAACCCGTTGATCGCGAGATGCATGACGCGACGATCAGCGTTGAAAGCCGACCCGTAACGCTAGCCTTGACAACCGATCTTTTCTGCTCTGTGAAGGGACGCAGATGCAAGCCTGACAGACAGACAGACACAGCTAGACAAGTATATAGGTGGGTGTGGGGTAGAGTGGGGGTAGGGGGTGGGGGGGGGGGGGGGGGGTAGAGGGATATGTGCAATGGGGTGGACGTGAGTGTAACTATATACAGTACATAGGTACGTGCATTAAAGTGTGTGTGTGTGTGGTTCACAGATACTGTATAATGCAGGTTATATAAATAGATAAATAAACAAAAGAACGTGTATATATATTATATATATATATATATATATATATATATATATATATATATATATATATATATATATATATATATACATATATATAATATATATATATATATTATATAATATATACAATATATATATATATATATATAATATACTATATATATATATATATAATTTATATTATTATATATTATATATTATATCATATACATGTAATATATAATATACATTTTAAACAGAGAGAAAACAAGCCCCACCCAATACCGCCCACCTTACATAAGTCCGGGCCCTAGCCTGCTCGCCACCTCCTCCTCCTCCTCCCTCCACCTCTCCTCTCTCCACCCACCTCCTCTCTCTCTTCCTCCTCCTTCTCCACCTCCACCTTCCCTTTTCCACCTCCTCCTCCATCCAACTCTCCTTCCACCTCCACCTCACCTCCACCTTCCTCCTCTCTTTCCTCCTCCTCTTCCTCTTCCTCCTCCACCCACCTTCTTCTTTCTTCTCCTCCTTCTTCTTTTCTTCTTCTTCTTCTTCTTCTTCTTCTTCTTCTTCTTCTTCTTCTTCTTCTTCTCTTCTTCTTCTGCTTCTTCTTCTTCTCTCTCCTTCTCCTCTCCTCCTCCTCCACATCCTCCTCTCCTCCTCTCCTCCTCCCCCCTCCTCCTCCTCCAACATCGCGCACGAACCCATGTAACGCGATTCGAACACGTATAACACACGTACGTTACACCCTCTTGTCGCCCCGCATGACAGCCTGGGCCCCGTTACACGCTCGCTCACACGTGCACTCACACATCTAAACATCGATTGCATGAGGATCTCCCTTGTGTGTACGTACGGGCATGGGGAAGGGTAAACAGTCATGGATCATGTGTGAGTGACAGAGGGAGACGGAGGGAATGTTTGGACGTGTGTGTCTTTTGGTTGAGATTCATTGGCGAGGATAGAATGGTAAAGGCGTGTAATACGCACATAAACCTACACAGACACACAGACACACACACACACACACACACACAA
>NW_020870796.1:834698-839698 GCF_003789085.1 Penaeus vannamei
ATCCTCCCCTCTCCTCCTTCCTTCCCCTCCCTCCCCAATCTTCTTCTTCTTCTTCCCCCTCCCCTTTCCCTCCATTCCTCCTCCCCCCTTTCCTCCTCAACCACATAATAAAACCAGCATGAAGATCCTTCTACAGTCATTTTCCAATGGACAGCGCGGTCAACATTACAGAACGTTAGCATTATTTAATTGAAATTTACTGAGGACTTTACGGCACATATGATTATTTAATATTAACAAGCCTAGGGAGACTAAACTAAAGTGAAAATAATAACCGATCAAAAAATATAATCTAAATCCACCTATAGATCTTTTGATTTGAATAAATGGACTGATGTTTATACAAAACGAAAATATAAACACTAGATAATGAGTTGATTGATCGATATTCAATATACAAAAAAAAAAAAGAAAAAAAAATGAAAATTTAAAAATTTATCATCACCAATACTAGAAGGAAGAGAAGAGGGCGAAAAAAGAGGCAGGAGGAGGGAGGATGAGAAGAAAATGGAAGGAGAGAGAAGAGGAGGAGGAGGAGAAGGATGAAGATGATTTGGGTTTTAGGAGGAAGAGGAGGAGGGAGATGAGATGGAGAAAAAGAAGATGAGAATGACGAAGAAAGGAAGAGGTAATAGAAAAGGAGGGAGAAAAAAGACAAGAATTGGGAAACAGAAGGAAGAACGAAAAAATCCCAATTTGAAAAAGAAAGAAAGTAGAGGACAGAAACCAAGGAACAAAAAAAGACAAAATTTTAACTAAAAAAATAAATAAATAATAATAATAATAGTAATAAGTATAAAAAAAATAATAAAAAAACCTTCTTTTTCTCACTTTTTCTATTCTTTTTAAGCACTTTACCTTCCATTCTCTCCTTCCTCTCTCGACACGCCTCCACCCATTCCAAATATGTAGGCGGAACTTACCTGTGAAGAAAAAAGGTAAATTGAGTAAATTAAAAAGCTTTTTCACAAAATAAAATATACAAAGTTTACCTCGGATTGCCTTTCGTCAGAGACAATGTATATAAAACATGCATTTTCTTTTTGTTTTTGCTTTTATCATAATTTTCTTTGTTTTTCGCTCTTTATTCACTATATTTTTACGTATGCTTTCACACAAACATACGCGGACATATACAACACACACACACAGATATATGTGTATGTGTGTGTAACAATAATTGTTTTCATACAGCTATATTTTGCTACATTGATATACCTTAAGAAATTTAAAAATATGTAAATAAACGCTTTCAGTGGAGCCCCTACATCTTTAGAATTAGAACCAACGCGCGCCGCGCGATACACCACCACACACACACACACACACACACACACACACATCACACACACGGAGAGCGAGCGAGAGAGAGAGAGAGGAGAGAGGAGAGACGATAAGAGAAGAGAGAAAGGAAAGAGAAAGAGAAGAGAAAGAGAGGAAAAAAGAGTAGAAAGAGAAAGAGAAAGAGAAGGAGAGAGAGAAAGAGAGAGAGAAGAGAGAGAGAGAGAGAGAGAGAGAGAGGAGAGAGAGAGAAAGAAAGAAAAGATAAGAAAGAAAAGAAAGAGAAGAGAAAGACAGAGAGAGAGTGAATGAATAAGTAAGACAAATAAACCTTAAACCCGACATATAAACATAGATTGCTTCTTCTCTACACTTAAACACCAAAATACCATCATCAGTTTTCTCTCCCATCTAAAAAATCCCAACCAGGCACCATGTCCGCCTTAAAAAAATCCTCTAATTGAGCACCTCATGACGAAGGCAATTCCATCACAACTCACAACCATGAGTGTGACTTCCCTTTGCTCACCGACACCGGATTAGAGCCCTTTAATGACTTCAGTCGGTCCCAAAATCGGCGCTTACTTCAGCCACCGCCCCGTTCCCCTGTCGCCGATTTTCGGGGGTAAATTAGTCAAAGCAGCTTGTATTATTTTTTATGGCGGTTGATGGCAGTTCTGGGTGTCGTAAAATTCTTCGTTCGGGTTTTGTTTGTTTTCTGTTTTGTTTCGTTGTGGGGGTTGTGTTTTAGTTGATATTTTGTTGGAGTCATGTTGCTATTTAATGTGTATGGTCTGTGTATCGTCTTATTTGTCTCTTTGTCCTGTTCACCTCTCTCTCTGATCTCTCTCTCTATTTATCTACTTTAGTGCGTATTAATATCTTTATCTATCTCTCTATCTATTATCTTATCGTATCTATCTTATCTATCTATTTATCTCATTATCTATCTAAGCGATCTAAATCTATCTACTATCTTCTATCTTATACTCTATAATCATTAATTCTCACTAATTTCTAATCATAGTAAAATATAGATATATATGATCATATATATATATACAACTCGTCTCTCTCGGAAGTTTAACGTGTCTCTGCCTCTCCGAGCGGTTAACGTAAGCTGGATCTTAGGCAATCTTGCTGACCTGCGGTTCTCATCTCAGCGCAAGGTTTACCAATAGGATTGGTAACCTGGCCATTCCTTGCAACACAGGGGTTGGAAGCAAGATAAAACAGACAGTATGTCACAGCAAAGAATATCCACTGTAACAAATGGAATCAAAACTAAATCTTTCTCTCTCCTCTCTCTCTCTCTCTTCACTCACTCTCGTCACTCTCTGCTCTCACTCAGACTCACTCACTCACTCTCTCTCTCTCTCTCTCGTCACTCTCTCTCTCTCTCTCTCTCTCTCACTCTCTCTCTCTCTCTCTCTCTCTCTCTCTCTCTCTCTCTCCTCACTCTCTCTCTCTGTTATCTATCTCAACACACACACACAAACAAACACACACACACACACACACACACACACACACACACACACACACACACACCACACACAACACACACACACACACACACACACACACTGATTATCCACACCTCCACACTCACGTACAACCACATATACATAAATAACTACGACATTACTCAGGGATTAAAAAGCGATAAATGTCATTCACATTAATTATCCATTTTTCTCTTAATTCCCCCATTTCGAAGCTGATTGCCGTTTTCTATATTCTTCCTTCGGATGTGTCTGGGTCTGGCTCTAAAATTATTTGTGAATTTTCTATTCTGTTTTTTGGGTATTGTTGCATATAATTAATTGAATAGAATATATAAATATATAGTATATATATATAGTATATATATAGTATATATATACACAAAATATAGATTAGGATAAGCAGGTAGATATAAATAAGTGAATAGAGACACAACACACAAATACACCAACACGCACATTCAACCACCGCACACACACATTCACCACACACACACACACACAGAACACACACACACAACAGCACACACACACACACACACACACACAACACTCACACACCACACATCCCACTCCCACACCCATTCATATTACCTGTCTATCACCTTTTCTATTTATATCCATCACATTTAATACGTAAGAAACAACACAAACAAACACAAACTACAAGAACAAAATAAGATTCCGAAAAGCCTTTTACCTGAGGGGGGGGGTACACGATGGGAGGGGGAGGGGGTCCTTACCACAGGGTGACTTATCCGATCTGTATCAAGTGGCGTATTTTGACAGCGTGTTAAATAAACCCGGACGGGGGGGGGGGGTGAAGGGGTTGGGGGGAGGATGGTCGGTTCGAAGAGGGAGGGGGTCCAGGTGGGGGAGGGGGGCGAGAGAACTAAGGGAGGGTTGTTACGTTCAGGAAATAAGGTTTGTTAATGTGTGTGTGTGTGTGTTGTGTTTGTGTTTTGTGTTGTGTGTGTGTGTGTGTGTGTGTGTGTGTGTGTGTGTGTGTGTGTGTTGTGTGTCGTGGTGTGTGTGTGTGTGTGGTGTGTGTGGTATGTGGTGCGTGTGGTGGTGTTGTGTGTGGTGTATGAGTATAGTGTGTGTGTGATGTATGCATTCGAGCCTTATTCGCCCATTGATTTGAGATTATCAATCACTTTTCCCCATTACGAGAGACAGCCCAACGTGAATTGAAGTTTGTCTTAAAACCCCGAAGGTTAATGCCCGTTCCGACCCTCGCTTCGAACACACACCGCCATCCATCCTCTTTAGAAGTTCCCTCCTCATATCTCTTTGAATATCTTATCTGCTCCATCGTTTATCTTCCATTTTCCTCTGCAATTCTCCCTGTCTCTTTAGTTGCGAGGATGTTTACGTCAACCTCCCCCCCTTTCCTCCCTTCCCCCTCTCCCTCCCTCTCCCGCATGTCTGTAACCTACCCTGTCTTGTTTACATTCTAAGCTCTGTTTACCCGCGCATTTTTTAGCTTCGATCCACTCTGTTCTGGCGGCCCTCTTCTTTCATCTCTCTCTCGCTTCTTTTCGCTGCGTTATCTCGTCTTCTCGATCTCATCTTTCCTGGCGTTCTTCCTCGTCTCCTTCTTTCCTGCGTTTCTCTACTCTCTACTCTTCTCTCGCGTTCATGTGCGTCCTCCTCTTTCTGCGTTCATTTACTCTCATTCCGTAGCGAGCCGTGTCTCGTGTGCGTTCTCTTCTCTTTTTTCCTGCGTTCTCTCTCTCTTCTTTCCTGCGTTTCTCTCTCTTTCTCTTTCCTGCGTCTCTCTCTCTCTCCTTCTCCTGCGCTTCTCTCTCTCTCTCTCTGTCCTGCGCTCTTCTCCACTCTCGCTCTATCGCGAATGCGGTTATCTCTCTCTCTCCCCTCTCTCCTCTCCCAAACCCTCCTCTCTCCCTCCCTTCCCTCTCTTCCCTGCGTTATCTCCAAGCACAATCTTGTCCTCTCTGAACTTGCTTGCTTGCTTCAGGTTCTCGTCCTCACGTCAGGGGGCTGCTCCCCATTAGTCATGCGTGGTTTATGCGCCGTGGGGCGTCTCGCTGTACCTGGAGATGGAGGTCCGTCTGGCGCTCACTTTTCAGTGGCCAAGGTAGAAGGGCAAGGGGATTATTTACAGGGTGTTTTGGTGGAGGATTAGAAACCCTTCCCCTAAACACACGACAGACAGACCACACACATATATATGTGTGTGTACTCTATATA
>NW_020870796.1:847198-849698 GCF_003789085.1 Penaeus vannamei
GCTATCCCTGTTCCTCTAACATCTTTCCGTTAGTATTTCTTTCTCTCTCTCTCTCTCTATCACATACATTTCTTGTTTTCCTTCTGTTTCCCCTTACCTCCTTCTCCTACTGGACACACACAGTCTCCAAATTGACCTTGATTCCACCTTATGACAAGCTACCTTACAAATATTCGTCTGACCTTCTTATCACAAAGAGAATAACCGATAATATTCTTACTGTAAGTACTACAATCTTCAGTAATGTTCTAGTTGAAAGTACTGTAATGTTATATTATTGCTGTAAGAACTGCAATGTTTAGTAATGTTCTAGTTGAAAGTACTGTAACGTTCTCTTCTGTTCTATCTGTAAGAACTGCATTGTTAAGTTCTAGTTGAAAGTACTGTAACGTTCTGTCTCTATCTGTAAGACTGCATTGTTAAGTTCTAGTTGAAAGTACTGTAATGCTTCTTATGTTCTTGCTGTTAGTACTGCAATGTTCAGTAATGTTCTAGCTGAAAGTACTGTAATGTTCTGTATGTCCTTGCTTTGAGTACTACAATGTTCAGTAATGTTCTAGTTGAAAGTACTGTACTGTTCCGTTATGTTCTTGCTGTAAGTAATAAGTGTTCAGTAATGTTCTAGTTGAAAGTACTGTACTGTTCCGTTATGTTCTTGCTTTCAGTACTACAATGTTCAGCAATGTTCTAGTTGAAAGTACTATCATGTTCTGTTATGCTCTTGCTGTACTTACTGTTATGAAGAAGAGCGGACCCAGAACCTACCCCTGGTGTACCTCAGCCTTCCTTGACACTGTATACTTTCAGCGGGGTGTTTGGAATAAGAGTTCTTTACTACCCCCTATTCTTTAGATACTTTAATACTATCTTACTATCTTGGATGATATAGTTGTTACATTCTTACACTCCCTCCCTCCCTCCCTTCCCTCTCCCTCTCTCTCTCTCTCTCTCTCTCTCTCTCTCTCTCTCTCTCTCATCGAACATACACATACAAACACACACACACACACACACACGAACAAAAACACAAACACACCATATACACGTACACACTCTCACACACAAAACAAAAACACACCACACACACGCACACGAAGAAAAAACACACACACAAACACACACAACACACACACACCATACACACACACATAGAGACATACATTATGAGTTTAGACTGTAAATAAGGCACGAGGATGACCGGCCATTCAAGAGGAACTGATTTATCGTCGGTCGGCCCATCCGTTAACTATTTTTTGCCGTCTTTCGTCTCCTCTTATCGCCCTTTCCCCCTCTTCCCTCTTCCATTCCTCTCGCGAAGGGCAAACAATTCACACTAAACAACCAAACGATAAATAGAGGAACACAAAGAGTCAAAATAAATCCGTGATTTTGAGACCACACACATGTATACACGCCCTTCCGTCCCCTTCTTTTCCTTTCGTCTTTTTCTGTAGTCTTGCCCTTCTCTTTCTCTCTCTTCTTTCTCTCTATTTTTTTTTCTGTTTCTTGCTCTTTCTTTCCCTTCCTTCTGTTCCTTTCGTCTCTTTCTGTATTCTTCTCTCTCTCTCTCTCTCTTCTCTCTCTTCTCTCTGTGTGTTTCCTTTCTGTTTCTTTGCTCTTCCTTCCTCCTTCTCTCTTTCCCTCCTTCCCCTCCTTCCTCTCTCCTTCCCCCCACCCCCTCCTTTCCTCCTTCCCTCACCCATTTCTCTTTCTTCCCTCCTCCCTTCTCCCTCCCATCATCTCCCTCTGTCCTTCTCCCCTCTTTTCCTTATAAGGGCGAGGGGACTCCCCAAGGAAAGGGCAGGCTATCGTCAAGGGAGAGAGGGGGCGAGTGGTACTTTGATAAGGAGTAAGAGGGAGGGGGAGGGAGGAGAGGGAGGAGGGAGGGAGAGGTGGAGAGGAGGGAGGGGGAGGGAGAGGGGAGAGGAGGGAGGGAGGAGAAAGAGGGAGGGAGGAAGGGAGAAAGAGGAGGAGGTAGGGAGAAAAGGGTAAGGAGGGAGGGAGAGGGAGAGAATTTTTTTTTTTTTTCAATTTCGATTTGAAGAAGGTATTTGTTTTTCACAGAATTGGATACCACCAAAAAGTGTGTGTGTGTGTGTGTGGTGTGTGTGTGTGTGTGTGGTGTGTGGTGTGTGTGTGTGTGTGTGTGTGTGTGTGTGTGTTGTGTGTGTGTGTGTGTGTGGTGTGTGTGTGTGTGTGTGGTGTGTGCAAGGATACTCTCTCTAGATTTCTTTTCTTGTTTATTTTCAGGACTTTTTTTGTTGTTATTTACGTTAAATTGTTTACGTTTCCTCCCCGGATGGCGACTGCCCGTCTGATAACTTTTTCTTGGCAGACGCGAAATCTCTCTTTCTTTTTTTTTTTTTTTTTTTTAGTTTCCACAAAGGGAATATATTCATAAGCAGATCCCAGTATCAAACACATATAATAAACCGTCCTCAACTACACTTACACCTACACCAGAATGTACATCCTTCNTCTGCCTATACACACATCTTTC
>NW_020870796.1:872198-874698 GCF_003789085.1 Penaeus vannamei
GCGGTGGGAGGGAAGGTGGGGGTGCGAGGGGTGGGAGGGAAGGTGGGGTCAGGGGAGGAGGGAGGTGCCAGGGGGTGGGAGGTAGGGGAAGGTGGGGTGTCAGGGGAGGAAGGAGATGCCAGGGGTGGAAGGGAAGGTGGGGGTGTCAGGGGAAGAAGGAAGTGCCAGGGGAAGGTGGTGGGAGGGGAGTCATGCCAAGGAGATGGGAGGAGGAGGCGAGGAAGGAGGTAAGGGGTGACTAAGGAGGAAGGGGAGGCTGGGGGAGGAGGAGGAGGAGGTGCAGGTTCCTTGGAAGGAGGGAGAGATACCAGGGGGGGAGCATATAAAAAGAAGGGTAAGGGGGGGAGGAACAAGGAGGACAAGGGGAGGTGGGGGCGAAGCAACTGGTCCAGGCGGGAACTTCCCTTCGGTGCATTGTAAATGACCCACAGTTCTCTCAAACAGGGAAAAATAAGAACATAAAAAGTAAATAAATAAAAATAAACACATACATACCCGTAATTCTAAATACATAAAGAATAAATCATCGACAAACAAACGAAACGCACAAACACAGTAAATTACCCACACAACAACGACAAAAACAAGAGATAAAACACATTTTGATTTCTTACGTTTTCTTCCTCATCTAAGAAAACGGGAAGACAGCAAAAACACGTGACAAAAAGTAGACCACGTGATCCCAAGCAGTTCTGTAGCGGATACCGAAGGCCGAGAGGACAGTACTTCAGTGTTTAATAAAATTGCACAAGCATGACTCTTTATTGTCTGAGTCCGGAATAATGACATGTAATTAAAGTGAAAAAAAAATTAAGTAGTAAAAAGTTATCAAAACAAACAAAATCATGCATATAGATTGTCTGTAGTAAACTCGAATTTTGTGTTACTTGTTAACCTTGACAAATATGACGATATGACCTACTTGCTAAAGGAGGAATGTGAATAGCTTATATAACAGCGAGGTTTGCATCTTGAGCTTATGATTTTGATTATAGATGGAACAATATCAAAATAATGTCATATATGATGATCAACAAGTTCATAATAACCAAAAAAAATGGTTAATGAATTGTAGAATTGTTCATTCTTAATCACAGAAAAAAAAGGTTCATGAATTGTAGAATTGATTATAGATGGAGCAATATCTAAATAATATCATATATGATGATTAACAAGTTCATGACAACCAAAATTAAAAAAATGGCTCATGCATTGTAGAATTATTCATTCTTATTCACATAACAAAAACTTTATTCGTGTATATAAGTTAAACAACCGTGTCATATGCAGTCAGAATTAGCCGTTTTCATATGCAGTTAATAATAGCAGTGATTCTTGTGTAACTGTTGACTTTACGGTAACTTTTCCAGGATATACCAAGCAGAGAGGAAATACCCAGTCGAAGATATTTAATTGTTTCCTCGCCTAATTTGCGGATGGGGAACAGGAACAGGAGTAATAAAAAAGAAAAAAAAAAAAAAAAAGAGAAAGAGAGAGAGAGAGAGAGAGAGAGAGAGAGAGAGAGAGAGAGAGAGAGAGAGAGAGAGAGAGAGAGAGAGAGAGAAACAAAAAGGGAAATAGTCGTAGATAATACACGGAGATAATGGACATGGAAGAAATCAAGTGATAAATAATGTGAAGTGAGTGATACAGATGAAAACAATAAAAAGCAAATAGTAAGCGGCAAGGTATGATAACTTTGAAAATATAAAGGCATTCAGAGTTTATTTAAGGAAATAACAGCCGGTTTTAAAACAATTTGAAACAAAGAAACTTTTGTACCGATATTCTTTTGTTTTCTTTTTGTTTTTGTTCTTTCTTTTTTCTCTCTCTCCCTCTTTCTCTCTCTCTCTCTTTTTTTTTTTTTTTATGCGTTAGTGACATTTAACAAGTTGTGGGCTTGGCTGAAGTTCTTGTTACTCACACAAGTATTAGGAAAGTTAATTAGTGTCTTCCTGTTTTTTGTTGTTATTTTTTTTAAGTTCCGTTTTAATTTTCATATTCATTTATTTATTTTATTTTATTTTATTATCATTATTTTTTTTTTTTTACTATAATCTTTCACCATTTTCTTTCATTTTTCTCTTTAATTCTACTATTCATATTCAGTTTTGATTATCATCAATTATCATCCTCTGTTTGCTTATTTTGATTTTCGTTTCTAATCTTTTTCCTCTCCACCATTTCCCTCTTTCTCTTCTCCATCCTTTCATCATCCTCCTCCTCCTCCTCATTTTCCCCCTATTCCTCCCTCGTCATTTTCTCTACCTTACTTCCCTCCGCACTCTTATAGAATCCAAATCCGGCGATCTATAATTTTGCAATCCAGACGCCATAATTCGCATTTGCATTCTCGTTGCAAACTGAACGACCTTCGCAAAGATATCATTTAACGCGACAGTTTTTGGGATTAAGTGAATTCCAGATTTTGGGCCAAATTTGCTTCCCTGTCACGTGTTTGGTCCTTGCATAATCAACAGGGTGTTGGTGTATGAAGGGT
>NW_020870796.1:879698-882198 GCF_003789085.1 Penaeus vannamei
AAGAAAAACAACAACAGCAGCACTCGCACCAATGTCAACAAAAAGCGAAGTGGGGAAAAAAGAAGAGAAACCAGATTAAAGAAAAAAGAAAAAGGAAAAAAAAAACTTGATGCGTGAGTAACCAGCTTCGTTGAAAAGCCCCGAGAGAATAGTGCGACAGTTGCCAAGTAGGTTTTAGACAAGTTACATAATACTACAGAATCTTTTTATGAAATGTATTGGACTTTTAAGGGTATTTTTATTTGATGCCGATACATTGATAATGATAAAAATAATGCTAATAATATTCGCATAATGATAGTAATGAGTGTTTGATAATGATAATGGCAATTAAACAATAATACCTAATTAAACTGCATAGCATTACCAACTACATAAATAACACTACTAACATTTACAGAAATACAAAAATACTTCCTCAAACGCAGTACTTGATCCCATTACCGTTACAGAACAGGTTTTAAACAAGTTACATATTTTCTGCCTGGATTTCCATTCAGCCAGAGTGGAAAGGGTTAAAACGACCGGATCTTACTGAAAGCGAGAGTGGACGGGATTTTTAAAGAAATGGAGGGAGTAAGAGAGACGAGTGATAAAGAATGGGTAGAGTAAAAAGAGGCAGGAGGAGAGAAGGGGATGGATGTAGGAAGAAGGATGAGGATGATAGGAGGTGGAAGAGGAGAAAGAGGAGGAAAAGAAGAAGAGGAGAACAACAACAAGAGAAGGAAAAGGGAAAGGAGAAGGAGGAAGAGGAGGGGAAGAAGAAGGAGGAGGAGGAGGAGGAGTAAAGTGTGAGGAGGAATCAGGAATCATTGAGAATAGAAAAAAAAAAAAGAAAACATTTAAGAATTAGAAACTAAAAAATATAATATAAACCCCTGCCCCCCTAAAAAATCAAACAAATCCAAAACGAACATCCAAATATCCAAAAAATCACAAGAATACAACCGGAACTCTCCCCCCCGCTCCCTTCCCCTCCATCCCGCCACCCACAACCCTCCCATTCCTCAAAAAAAGAAAAAAAAAAAAGCATTAAATAGAAGAGAAATAAAAAAAGAACTTGAGGCCAGCGACAGGCCATTAGCCGAGGCCCGAGTGTGCTGCGAGCGAGCGGGAGACGCCACAAAAAGCCGTCAAAAGCTGATCGGGCCAGAGACGGTGACGGAATCAGCTGACCGCGCCCATCACGCGTTAAAATTGATTCGGAAAGAGGAAGTGGGAGATAGATGGATTGGAAGATAGATAGGAGGGGAAGGAGAGAGGGAGAGTGGAAGAGGGGAGCGCGAGAGTGGGAGATAGATGGATCGGTAGATAGAGAGAGAGAAGTGAGAGTGGAAGAGAGGGGAAGCGAGAGTGGGAGATAGATGGATTGGTAGATAGATAGATAGAGAAGAGAGAGGGAGAGTGGAAGAGAGGGGAAGCGAGAGTGAGAGAGAGGTGGGAGATAGATGGATTGGTAGGTAGATAGATGGGAGTGGAAGAGAGAGGGAGAGTGGAAGAGAGCGAAGCGAGAATGGGAGGGATGTGGAGATAGATGGATTGGAAGATAGATAGATGGGAGGGAAGAGAGGGAGAGTGGAAGAGGGGAAGCGAGAGTGGGAGATAGATGGATTGGATAGATAGATGGAGTGGAAAGAGAGGGAGAGTGGAAGAGAGCGAAGCGAGAATGGGAGGGATGTGGGAGATAGATGGATTGGAAGATAGATAGATGGGAGGGGAAGAGAGAGGGAGAGTGGAAGAGGGAGGCAGCGAGAGTGGGAGATAGATGGATTGGTAGATAGATAGAGAAGAGAGAAGAGAGCGGAAGAAAGGGGAAGCGAGAGTGAGAGAGAGGTTGGAGATAGATTGGTAGATAGATAGATAGAGAAGAGAGAGGAGAGTGGAAGAGAGTGAGAGATAGGAGATAGATGGATTGGAAGATAGATAGATGGAGGGGGAAAGAGGGGGAGAGGAGGTAGCGAGAGTGGGATATAGATGGATTGATAGATATATGAAGGGAAAGAGAGAGGGAGAATGGAAGAGGAGGGAAGCGAGAGTGGGAGAAAGAGAAAGAGAGAGATGGAAGAATAAAGGTGGGGATCGAGCTAGTGAGTGGCGATTAGATAAAGAAAACGTGGAGGAAGAAAAAAAAAACGAAATGGAGAAATAATAATAATAATGACAATAATAAAAAAGAACGATCGAAGTCACGTAAACGAGAGAGAACACGAACAAGAAACAGGTGAATGAAATCGAGAGAGAAGAATAAGAAATAAACCATGAAAAAATATAGACTAAAAAAGGGTCGACTAAGATTTTTCGTGCGAGTTCGAAAATGCTCGACTCCAGATCCTTGCCTCGCCACAGACCCAGCAACAACGGGGAGACTGCCTTATTTGTGATGCTAATTGAAGAGGTCGTTTGTACGAGCGTGTGTGTGTGTGTAAGCGTGTGTGTGTGTGTGAGCGTGTGTGTGTGTTTGTGAGTTTGTATGTGTGAGAGAGACTGTGTATGTGTGTGG
>NW_020870796.1:887198-907198 GCF_003789085.1 Penaeus vannamei
GTATACATTTAGATTGAGTGTTCTTAAAAGAATATCAGGGAGGACACCTAATTTATACAGAAACTGCATCTAAGCGGACATTGGAGTACGAAAAAAATGATTAAAGATTTATTATCAACAGTTTATTTTAAAGCATCACAAAATTACGTATATGAAAATAATGTAGATTCAAGTCATCTCGCTACTCGTCATCCTCCTCTGCCTCGCCGGTGGGCTTGGCGTCACGGAACTCCGGAAGGACGTTGTCGTCGACCACGCGGTACCCGTTTCGGTCGGCGACGTACTTGATGACGTATTCGTTGCCGTCGGGCGCTACCCACGAGTACTCGCCCTCCACGGCCGTTCCTGGGACGCCCTCCTGCTCGTGCTCCATGTGGTCCTGCTCGATGTCGATCACGTCGGAGGGTCGAGCGGCGGTCAGGGCGACCAGAGCCAAGGCGACGATCAGCTGGGAAAATTAGTTTATATATAGAATGTATGTTCAAATGAGGTACCTGTTATCATTCTGAAAACTGAAATTGCTGATCTACAAACTGAAAGAGGAACATCCCAGACTGAGCATGAGTACAGGATATATATCAAAGCTGTTTGGCTGAAACGAAAATTCACTGTAACAAAACCACAGAATGCTGTAGCTTACCAGAACCTTCATTTTTGGATTGGCTGAATTAAGCAACTGTTGTGCTTTGCCTGTCCTGGCCACAATATATACCCAGCTGCCCCGCCGTGCCCACCTGGATGAAGGTCAGTAGTCTCCGGACCTTGAATGGATCAACGAATTTTGTGACCGACCTTGTGAGTTCACTTTTTCAGCTTCACTTGCGATACGAGCAGTTGCTATTCCAGCGTCCGGTTTTGGTTCTTTATAATGTGGATTAAAGTAACGGAATTTTGAGTTGTAAAACGGATGAATGGCGGATTTCACTTTATATAAGTTTAATTATAAAAATGTTTCCCAAAGATGAATGCGGTATTTTTGTCATATTTGTGTTTATGCACTATTGTATAATTCATTCATTTATCAATTTCCTTGTGTTTCCAAACGAATTATTAATTAGTTTATTTAGATGAATATGATAGAACAGCTGCTCTTTCCACATATAACAGTTTTATTACACAAGCCATATGTAATAATTTTAAAAAGTTTGAATATCTACACATCAAAAATGTGTTTTATAAACAGAATCGCCTGTAATATTCCATCGATGTTTATACTAGTAAAATATTAATAAAACTAATGACAATATTAGTAGTAGTAATAAAAATTGTAATTATAGATCATAGTCATGATAGTGGTAATTATTTCAATGATGATTATAACAATAATGCTATTAAGTAGAAGGATATGGATAAGACCAAGAAAATTTACAATTATTTCTGTACAGTATCAATTTTGTCCCATTAGACCTGGGTTGCCAATCTGTTTTACTAGCAGTACCATTTCAGGCTACTGAAAAGTACCAGACAAGCAAAACGTAACAAAACATAAAATTCAAAATGTTTACTTGATTTATTTAGAATTACGCTTTCCTTTCTCTTGTGACGCTTCGGTTGGTTATGATGTCGATGAGCATTTATCTATTTTGTCTACTAGTTGCTGGGAAGGTTGCTAATATGTACATTTCACACCAAGTAACTGAGATTTGCTCAGCCGGCCGACACACACATTGTGGCATAACAATCGGCCTGTAACTCTGAATATAAACAAGAACGATTAAGTTTTCTCGTTATTGAAGATAACTGTCGTAACGGTTAGAACAGTTGATTTAGCATACAATATTTCACATTACCAACAACGCACTAAAGTGAAAATGAAAGAAGTGAAAGTGAAACAGACTGACTGCGGCGCGATAAAGGCCTCCTCTCTCCATGCCGCATGCCCGTCCAACAGTGTTTCCCCATATCTCATCTATATATCCTAGACGTTCGGAAAAAAAAATATTACCAGGGAATTAATATTTACCTGAAAGCTGTACTAACTGTACTTGGCGTACTCAAAAGTAACAGCTTTGGTGACCCTGCATTACACCCTGCTTAGGAGCATGTAGATTTTATTTATAAAGAATCAGAAATCAAATCCAGCATCACGTTTGTTTCCTCTGATGACATTAAGAAAATAATTTTGCATATACAATGCACTTTTGTTTAGCATAATTTTAAGCGAATGAAACCCTTAGACCGTGTTAGTGTTATTACAGTTGTCAGCATGGGAATTGCATTGAGAAAAATACTAGTGTTACAAAATCCATGATACATCACATATATGAATTATTTTGTTCCCTAAAACAATAGTAATATAAAATATTTTCCTTTTGATTTTGAACATCCAAAGAAACGAGGTAGAGGGAGAGGAAGAACAGGGATTGAGAGAAATGAAGGGGGAAGGGGAGAGAGGGAGAAGAGAACAGAAGTCCATTGTTTCATTTGTTGCTCTTCCCATTGTCATTATCATCCTCACTATGACTGGTCTTTATTATTATAATGATTATTATCATTATTTCTACTAGTGTTGTTTCTCATTCTTCCTGCAAAAGAATAATAATTATGCTTCGTTTTCTGTTGTCAAGGTGTATTTTCTCATGTATAAATGTAATCATGTACGATTTTCTTTCTTTTTTTATTGATATTGTTTATTTTTTTCCTTTGCCCTAATTAATGTCTGAATAAAAGACACTGCTTCAATTAAATAGAAATTTATTAATCAAGAAACATTCCCCTTTGTTCACAGCATATATAGCTGCATGGTCACATCCCAGAACTGTATGAATAATCAATATTTGAAATTTCAATCCATGGGACTAGTCATCGGCCTCTTCTGCCTCGCCGGTGGGCTTGTTGTCACGGAACTCCGGAAGGACGTTGTCGTCGACCACGCGGTACCCGTTGTGGTCGGCGACGTACTTGATGACGTATTCGTTGCCGTCGGGCGCTACCCACGAGTACTCGCCCTCCACGGCCGTTCCTGGGACGCCCTCCTGCTCGTGCTCCATGTGGTCCTGCTCGATGTCGATCACGTCGGAGGGTCGAGCGGCGGTCAGGGCGACCAGAGCCAAGGCGACGATCAGCTGGGAAAATTAGTTTATATATAGAATGTATGTTCAAATGAGGTACCTGTTATTATTCTAAAAACTGAAATTGCTGATCTACAACTGAAAGAGGAACATCCCAGACTGAGCATGAGTACAGGATATATATCAAAACTGTTTGGCTGAAACGAAAATTCAATATAACAAAACCACAGAATGCTGTAGCTTACCAGAACCTTCATTTTTGGATTGGCTGAATTAAGCAACTGTTGTGCTTTGCCTGTCCTGGCTACAATATATACCCAGCTGCCCCGCCGCCGTGCCCACCTGGATGAAGGTCAGTAGTCTCCGGACCTTGAATGGATCAACGAATTTTGTGACCGACCTTGTAAGTTCACTTTTTCAGCTTCACTTGCGATACGAGCAGTTGCTATTCCAACGTCCGGTTTTGGTTCTTTATAATGTGGATTAAAGTAACGGAATTTTGAGTTGTAAAACGGATGAATGGCGGATTTCACTTTATATAAGTTTAATTATAAAAATGTTTCCTGAAGATGAATGCGGTATTTTTGTCGTATTCGTGTTTATACACTATTGTATAATTCATTCATTTATCAATTTCCTTGTTTCCAAACGAATTATTTATTAGTTTATTTAGATGAATATGACAGAACAGCTTCTCTTTCCACAGAACAGTTTTATTACACAAGCCATATGTAATAATTTTTAAAAGTTTGAATCTCTACACATGCAACAATGTGTTTTATAAACAGAATCGCCTGTAATATTCCATCGATGTTTATACTAGTAAAATATTAATAAAATTAATGACAATATTAGTAGCAGTAATAAAAATTGTAATTATAGATCATAGTCATGATAGTGGTAATTATTTCAATGATTATAACAATAATGCTATTAAGTAGAAGGATATGGATAAGACCAAGAAAATTTACAATTATTTCTGTACAGTATCAATTTTGTCCCATTAGACCTGGGTTGCCAATCTGTTTTACTAGCAGTACCATTTCAGGCTACTGAAAAGTACCAGACAAGCAAAACGTAACAAAACATAAAATTCAAAATGTTTACTTGATTTATTTAGAATTACGCTTTCCTTTCTCTTGTGACGCTTCGGTAGGTTATGATGTCCATGAGCATTTATCTATTTTGTCTACTAGTTGCTGGGAAGGTTGCTATGTACATTCCAAACCAAGTAACTGAGATTTGCTCAGCCGGCCGACACACACATTGTGGCATAACAATCGGCCTGTAACTCTGAATATAAACAAGAACGATTAAGTTTTCTCGTTATTGAAGATAACTGTCGTAACGGTTAGAACAGTTGATTTAGCATACAATATTTCACATTACCAACAACGCACTAAAGTGAAAATGAAAGAAGTGAAAGTGAAACAGACTGACTGCGGCGCGATAAAGGCCTCCTCTCGCCATGCCACTTTCCCGTCCAACAGTGTTTCCCCATATCTCATCTATATATCCTAGACGTTCGAGAAAAAAAAATATTACCAGGGAATTAATATTTACCTGAAAGCTGTACTAACTGTACTTGGCGTACTCAAAAGTAACAGCTTTGGTGACCCTGCATTACACCCTGCTTAGGAGCATGTAGATTTTATTTATAAAGAATCAGAAATCAAATCCAGCATCACGTTTGTTTCCTCTGATGACATTAAGAAAATAATTTTGCTTATACAATGCACTTTTAGCATAATTTTAAGCGAATGAAACCCTTAGACCGTGTTAGTGTTATTACAGTTGTCAGCATGGGAATTGCATTGAGAAAAATACTAGTGTTACAAATCCATGATACATCACATATATGAATTATTTTGTTCCCTAAAACAATAGTAATATAAAATATTTTTCCTTTTGATTTTGAACATCCAAAGAAACGAGGTAGAGGGAGAGGAAGAACAGGGATTGAGAGAAATGAAGGGGAAGGGAGAGAGGGAGAAGAGAACAGAAAGTCCATTGTTTTCATTTGTTGCTCTTCCCATTGTCATTATCATCCTCACTATGACTGGTCTTTATTATTATATTGATTATTATCATTATTTCTACTAGTGTTGTTTCTCATTCTTCCTGCAAAAGAATAACAATTATGCTTCGTTTTCTGTTGTCAAGGTGTATTTTCTCATGTATAATGTAATCATGTACGATTTTCTTTCTTTTTTTATTGATATTGTTTATTTTTTCCTTTGCCCTAATTAATGTCTGAATAAAAGGCACTGCTTCAATTAAATAGAAATTTATTAATCAAGAAACATTCCCCTTTGTTCACAGCATATATAGCTGCATGGTCACATCCCAGAACTGTATGAATAATCAATATTTGAAATTTCAATCCATGGGACTAGTCATCGGCCTCCTCTGCCTCGCCGGTGGGCTTGTTGTCACGGAACTCCGGAAGGACGTTGTCGTCGACCACGCGGTACCCGTTGTGTCGGCGACGTACTTGATGACGTATTCGTTGCCGTCGGGCGCTACCCACGAGTACTCGCCCTCCACGGCCGTTCCTGGGACGCCCTCCTGCTCGTGCTCCATGTGGTCCTGCTCGATGTCGATCACGTCGGAGGGTCGAGCGGCGGTCAGGGCGACCAGAGCCAAGGCGACGATCAGCTGGGAAAATTAGTTTATATATAGAATGTATGTTCAAATGAGGTACCTGTTATTATTCTAAAAACTGAAATTGCTGATCTACAACTGAAAGAGGAACATCCCAGACTGAGCATGAGTACAGGATATATATCAAAACTGTTTGGCTGAAACGAAAATTCAATATAACAAAACCACAGAATGCTGTAGCTTACCAGAACCTTCATTTTTGGATTGGCTGAATTAAGCAACTGTTGTGCTTTGCCTGTCCTGGCTACAATATATACCCAGCTGCCCCGCCGTGCCCACCTGGATGAAGGTCAGTAGTCTCCGGACCTTGAATGGATCAACGAATTTTGTGACCGACCTTGTAAGTTCACTTTTTCAGCTTCACTTGCGATACGAGCAGTTGCTATTCCAACGTCCGGTTTTGGTTCTTAATAATGTGGATTAAAGTAACGGAATTTTGAGTTGTAAAACGGATGAATGGCGGATTTCACTTTATATAAGTTTAATTATAAAAATTATTACCGAAGATGAATGCGGTATTTTTGTCGTATTTGTGTTTATACACTTGTCTAATTCATTCATTTATCAATTTCCTTGTATTTCCAAACGCATTATTAATTAGCTTACTTTGAGGAAAATGATAGAACGGCTGCTGTTTCCACATAAAATAGTTTTATTACATAAGCTATATATAATGCTTTAAAAAAAAAAAAGTTTGAATCTCTACACATGCAAAAATGTGTTTTATAAACAGAACTGCCTGAAATATTCCATCGATGCTTATGTTACTAGTAAAATATTAATAAAACTGATGACAATATTAGTAGCAGTAATAGAAATTGTAATAATTGTAATGATGGAAGATCATAGTCATGATAATGGTAATTATTTCAATGATGATTATTAAAATAATGGTATTATGTAGAAGGATATGGATAAGAACAAGAAAATTTACAATTCTTTCTGTACAGTATCAATTTTGTTCCATTAGACCTGGGTTGCCAATCTGTTTTACAAGCAGTACCATTTCAGGCTACTGAAAAATACCAGACAAGCAAAACGTAACAAAACATAAAATTCAAAATGTTTACTTGATTTTTTTAGAATTACGCTTTCCTTTCTCTTGTGACACTTCGGTAGGTTATGATGTCGATGAGCATTTATCAATTTTGTCTACTAGTTGCTGGGAAGGTTGCTGTGTACATTCCAAATCAAGTAACTGAGATTTGCTCAGCCGGCCGACACACACATTGTGGCATAACAATCGGCCTGTAACTCAGAATATAAACAAGAACGATTAAGATTTCTCGTTATTGAAGATAACTATCATAGCTGTTAGAATAGTTGATTTAGCATACAATATTTCACATCACCAACAACGCACTAATAGGGAAAGTGAAACAGACTGACTGCGACGCGATAAAGGCTTCCTCTCTCCATGCCACATGCCCGTCCAACAGTGTTTTCCCCATATCTCATCTATATATCCTAGACGTTCGAGAAAAAAAAATATTACCAGGGAATTAATATTTACCTGAAAGCTGTACTAACTGTTACTTGGCGTACTCAAAAGTACCAGCTTTGGTGACCCTGCATTACACCCTGCCTAGGAGCATGTAGATTTTATTTATAAAGAATCAGAAATCAAATCCAGCAACACGTTTGTTTCCTCTGATGACATTAAGAAAATAATTTTGCATATACAATGCACTTTTGTTTAGCATAACTTTAAGCGAATTAAACCCTTACACCGTGTTAGTGTTATTACAGTTGTCAGCATGGGAATTGCATTGAGAAAAAAACTAAAGTGTTACAAATCCATGATACATCACATATATGAATTATTTTGTTCTCGAAAACAATAGTAATATAAGATATTTTTCTTTTGATTTTGAACATCCAAAGAAACGAGGTAGAGGAAGGGAGAAGAACAGGGATTGAGAGAAAGGAAGGGGAAAGGGGAGAGAGGGAGAAGAGAACAGAAGTCCATTGTTTCATTTGTTGCTCTTCCCATTATCATTATCATCCTCACTATGACTGGTCTTTATCATTATATTGATTATTATCATTATTTCTACTAGTGTTTCTCATTCTTCCTGCAAAAGAATAACAATTATGCTTCGTTTTCTGTTGTCAAGGTGTATTTTCTCATGTATAAATGTAATCATGTACGATTTTCTTTATTGTTTTTTTATTATTGATATTGTTTATTTTTTCCTTTGCCCTAATTAATGTCTGAATAAAAGACACTGCTCCAATTAAATAGAAATTTATTAATCAAGAAACATTCCCCTTTGGTCACAGCATATATAGCTGCATGGTCACATCCCACAACTGTACGAATAATCAATATTTGAAATTTCATGGGACTAGTCATCGGCCTCCTCTGCCTCGCCGGTGGGCTTGGCGTCACGGAACTCCGGAAGGACGTTGTCGTCGACCACGCGGTACCCGTTTCGGTCGGCGACGTACTTGACGACGTATTCGTTCCCGTCGGGCGCTACCCACGAGTACTCGCCCTCCACGGCCGTTCCTGGGACGCCCTCCTGCTCGTGCTCCATGTGGTCCTGCTCGATGTCGATCACGTCGGAGGGTCGAGCGGCGGTCAGGGCGACCAGAGCCAAGGCGACGATCAGCTGGGAAAATTAGTTTATATATAATGTATGTTCAAATGAGGTACCTGTTATTATTCTAAAAACTGAAATTGCTGATCTACAACTGGAAGAGGAACATCCCAGACTGAGCATGAGTACAGGATACATATCAAAGCTGTTTGGCTGAAACGAACATTCAATATAACAAAACCACAGACTGCTGTAGCTTACCAGAACCTTCATTTTTGGACTGGCTGAATTAAGCAACTGTTGTGCTTTGCCTGTCCTGGCTACAATATATACCCAGCTGCCCCGCCGTGGCCACCTGGATGAAGGTCAGTAGTCTTCGGACCTTGAATGGACCAACGAATTTTGTGACCGACCTTGTGTGTTCACTTTTTCAGCTTCACTTGCGATACGAGCAGTTGCCATTCCAGCGTCCGGTTTTGGTTCTTTATAATGTGGATTAAAGTAACGGAATTTTGAGTTGTAAAACGGATGAATGGCGGATTTCACTTTATATAAGTTTAATTATAAAAATTATTACCGAAGATGAATGCGGTATTTTTGTCGTATTTGTGTTTATACACTATTGTCTAATTCATTTATCAATTTCCTTGTTGTGTTTCCTAGCGAATTATTAATTAGCTTACTTAGATGAATATGATAGAACAGCTGCTGTTTCCACATAAAATAGTTTTATTACATAAGCTATATATAATGCTTTAAAAAAAAGTTTGAATCTCTACACATGCAAAAATGTGTTTTATAAACAGAACTGCCTGAAATATTCCATCGATGCTTATGTTACTAGTAAAATATTAATAAAACTGATGACAATATTAGTAGCAGTAATAGAAATTGTAATAATTGTAATGATGGAAGATCATAGTCATGATAATGGTAATTATTTCAATGATGATTATTATAATAATGCTATTATGTAGAAGGATATGGATAAGAACAAGAAAATTTACAATTCTTTCTGTACAGTATCAAATTTGTCCCATTAGACCTGGGTTGCCAATCTGTTTTACTAGCAGTACCATTTCAGGCTACTGAAAAGTACCAGACAAGCAAAACGTAACAAAACATAAAATTCAAAATGTTTACTTGATTTATTTAGAATTACGCTTTCCTTTCTTTTATTATGTCGATGAGCATTTATCTATTTTGTCTACTAGTTGCTGGGAAGGTTGCTGTGTACATTCCAAACCAAGTAACTGAGATTTGCTCTGCCGGCCGACACACACATTGTGCCATAACAATCGGTCTGTAACTCTGA
The DNA here is from genome assembly GCF_003789085.1 of Penaeus vannamei. NCBI lineage: Eukaryota > Metazoa > Arthropoda > Malacostraca > Decapoda > Penaeidae > Penaeus > Penaeus vannamei. The sequence continues at coordinate 896,732 of NW_020870796.1, forward strand.
ATAAAAACAAGAACGATTAAGATTTCTCATTATTGAAGATAACTATCATAGCTGTTAGAATAGTTGATTTAGCATACAATATTTCACATTACCAACAACGCACTAATAGTGAAAGTGAAACAGACTGACTGCGACGCGATAAAGGCCTCCTCTCTCCATGCCACATGCCCGTCCAACAGTGTTTCCCCATATCTCATCTATATAGCCTAGACGTTCGGGGAAAAAAAGAATATTACCAGGAAATTAATATTTACCTGAAAGCTGTACTAACTGTTACTTGGCGTACTCAAAAGTACCAGCTTTGGTGACCCTGCATTACACCCTGCCTAGGAGCATGTAGATTTTATTTATAAAGAATCAGAAATCAAATCCAGCATCACGTTTGTTTCCTCTGATGACATTAAGAAAATAATTTTGCATATACAATGCACTTTTGTTTAGCATAATTTTAAGCGAATGAAACCCTTAGACCGTGTTAGTGTTATTCCAGTTGTCAGCATGGGAATTGCATTGAGAAAAATACTAAAGTGTTACAAATCCATGATACATCACATATATGAATTATTTTGTTCTCTAAAACAATAGTAATATAAAATATTTTCCTTTTGATTTTAAACATCCAAAGAAACGAGGTAGAGGAAGGGAGAGGAAGAACAGGGATTGAGAGAAAGGAAGGGGAAAGGGGAGAGAGGGAGAAGAGAACAGAAGTCCATTGTTTCATTTGTTGCTCTTCCCATTGTCATTATCATCCTCACTATGACTGGTCTTTATTATTATAATGATTATTATCATTATTTCTACTAGTGTTGTTTCTCATTCTTCCTGCAAAAGAATAACAATTATGCTTCGTTTTCTGTTGTCAAGGTGTATTTTCTCATGTATAAATGTAATCATGTACGATTTTCTTTATTGTTTTTTTTTTTTAATATTGTTTATTTTTTCCTTTGCCCTAATTAATGTCTGAATAATACACACTGCTTCAATTAAATAGAAATTTATTAATCAAGAAACATTCCCCTTTGTTCACAGCATATATAGCTGCATGGTCACATCCCACAACTGTATGAATAATCAATATTTGAAATTTCAATCCATGGGACTAGTCATCGGCCTCCTCTGCCTCGCCGGTGGGCTTGGCGTCACGGAACTCCGGAAGGACGTTGTCGTCGACCACGCGGTACCCGTTTCGGTCGGCGACGTACTTGACGACGTATTCGTTCCCGTCGGGCGCTACCCACGAGTACTCGCCCTCCACGGCCGTTCCTGGGACGCCCTCCTGCTCGTGCTCCATGTGGTCCTGCTCGATGTCGATCACGTCGGAGGGTCGAGCGGCGGTCAGGGCGACCAGAGCCAAGGCGACGATCAGCTGGGAAATGGAACAGGGGTAAAGGACGTATGTTCAATCAAATGGATGTCTTAACTATAGATCATGAAAAGATCCCAAATGTTCAAACTTGCCAGAACACTCTGGAGTGAAGCCTATCAAGCTACAGAATTTACAGAAAAGTTGGTGCATTCCTAATGAAATATTGCCCACACATCGTATATTCTAACTCACCTGAACCTTCATGTTTGTGAGGACTTAGTAGAGCAACTGTAGAGCTTTGCTTGTCCTGCTGCAATTTATACCCAACACCGCCGCGGTCACCTTCAAGGCCACGAGTTTTCGGACCTTGAATCGATGAATTAATTGTTGACTGACCTTGTGAGTTCAGCTTTTCGATTCTTTTAGCCTAGTAACTGTCACTTTTCAATGTTGGTTAGTTATGTATATGTGAGTGAACATTTAGGCAAAATAGTAAACCAAATGATGGCTATCAATGTTGTATATGAATATGCAAATTAAGCCTTTTGATCTATCTGGTGTATGAGTATATATATACTATATATAAGTATGTACATATGCATATACATATGTGTGCATTTTATTCTTTCCTTTTTCTGCATACGCACACATAGACATAAATGTGTAGACATGTGTATATGTATATATTTGTATATATGCATGTACATACATGTGTGTGTGTGTATGTATGTACATAATATGATATTCAATTTGTTTAACTTGTTAGTAATATTGATAAAGTTATTTGGGTGCTGAAGTGTATTTCATTTGCTGAACTAATTACATCATAAGCTAATCATTGATAATGCAACAGTTATGATATAGTATGCAAATGAGAGGGGGTGAATGGTTGGTAGGCACTGATGGTAGAATGACAAGAGGATGGGAGAAAAAGAAAAGAGAAAGGAAGGGAGAAGAGGGAGAACGAGGTAGATGAAGGGATAGGGAGAAGAGGGATTGAGAGAAAGGAAGGAGAAAAGGGAAAGGGAGGAGAGAATATAAGTCCATTGATTCATTTATTGCACTTCCCATTATCATTATCCTCACTATGACTGATCATTATCATATTTATAATCATTGTCATTATTTCTCCTAGTTAAGTTCATTCTTCATGCAAAAGAATAACAATTATGCCTCTTTTTCTGGTGTCAAGATTTAAGCATGTCTTTTGATTTCCTTCAAATACGTTATATCTTAAAATGCATAAAATAGAATCCTTTCCTCAAGCCGAAATATTAGTTACTTTTTCATCTGTGTTGATTATTTGTCAATTATCCCCATGAAAATACATAAATATTTGACTTTTGTCTTAAATGAACTAGCATTTGATTGAATTTATTCCTCTTTTTTAATAGGATGTTTATATGTGCATATATATTTATAATCATTCATGAAGTTAAAAATGATATCAAACTAAGCAAATTTATCGTAAAATATTTAATACCGTAATATTTTCTCTTATGATCACAGCATCTTAATTCATTTGATTACAATCGAAAGTACACGAGAGATGAATTTCCAACATCATATTCATGGCATTAATCGTCAACCTCTGCCTCGCCGGTGGGCTTGGCGTCACGGAATTCCGGAAGGACGTTGTCGTCGACCACGCGGTACCCGTTTCGGTCGGCGACGTACTTGATGACGTATTCGTTCCCGTCGGGCGCTACCCACGAGTACTCGCCCTCCACGGCCGTTCCTGGGACGCCCTCCTGCTCGTGCTCCATGTGGTCCTGCTCGATGTCGATCACGTCGGAGGGTCGAGCGGCGGTCAGGGCGACCAGAGCCAAGGCGACGATCAGCTGGGAAATGAAATAATTTTAAAATTTAGAGAGATCCATAAAACTCCTAGTGGTTTACAGGAATGGGGCAACTGTACCATATTCTATGGCTGGAAGAAGGATATTTGATTTCATATAGATCAAACTGATTATTGCAAATACATAGATAGCATACTCTGAACTAACCAGAACTTTCATGTTTGTATGAGCTTTGCAGAGCAACTGTTGTCCTGTACTTGTCCTGCTGCTATTTATACCCAGGTGCATCGGCGCGGTCACCCTGAAGGCTAGAACTCTTCGGACCTTGATAAAATGAACGATCTTTTGAGCAATTCTGCTGTTATATCTTGCTTTTGCACTTTTGCATGTGGTGGCTGTTTCTTTTAATCAATGCTAAAGTAAACATTAGACTTGGAGAATGAAACTAATAGCAAAAAGATGGAGGATACTTTAATAGGACGTTTATATGTGCGTATGTGTATATGTATTCACACACATATGTCTATGTGTATATAAACATACATATATATGTATGTATGCTGAATATACTAGTTATGAATTGTTTTTGATAATGGAAAATGCTAATCCACTTGTATCACATTACACTATATACATGTATAAGTATGTACAGTATATACACAACTATTTATACATTCATTTATATAGACATACACATATGGATGTGTATGTATATGTACATAGAAACACACATAAAGATATAAATGACCCTTACCACTGTTACCGGACTTCCAGACTTCCATTTTTTTTATTTCTTATAGTGCGTGCAAATATATGCACTGCCTCGACTGATTAAACTATTCTACCGTGTAAATCAAATCAGGATTGCCTACTGTACCACCAACTAATAGCTTAGTTGGGCAGATCTTTCTCTAGGCCAACGAGAAATAACCAAGGTGTATGTTGCCAAAACCCAAGTTGCCAATGTGAAAAGAAAAATAGATAATTTAGAAGACTATGAACCCACTCGAAGAGAATGTGAAAGTCTCCTCTCCCAGACAGGACAGGATGCTGTAAATGTGGTTAAACAAGATCGCTCAAAATCATCCAAGCAAATGGCTAATGAATGGAAGAACTATGGCTTCTAATGTACGCTCTCTATAGTTAGTAAAGGAATTAAATGAGATGGGACACTGTCCATGCAGGGGCCAACTGAGGTGTCGAAGGCTACCTACAACCCTGAAGAAACAACTGGCCTGGGCGATGGCTCACAAGGATTGGACATCAGAGGATTGGGAAAAGGTAAATCTCACTTAAGTCTTCATTTCGACTGTTTCTATGCAATTCGAACGTAATTTGGTGAAATACGTATACAAACATGGGAAAAAATATGTTACAAAACAGTCTAGATATAAATCATATAGAATGTTTATGGAATCATTTAAAAGACGAGATAAGTCAAGTAGAATATACTAAGGTGAGTTAAATGAACGATAGGTAAAGGTATAGCAAAAAAAAAAAAAAAATCTAGGAATATTCCCGCCGGTCCATTCGGTACATGCCAAGACGTGTTGCTGTTGTGCTTAAGGCTAAGGAGGGCGATTCCGATTGCTGATATGTCACAAAAGCACGCAAATGAAATTAGGAAATAAGTTGCTTTCATTTTAGGATACACATTCTACAACAAATGGTTGAAACCGCCAGTGGTCTCAATAATTGTCAGTACTGTGCACCTTATCAATAATTGAAACGGCCATAAAGGGGATCCAGTGTGTGTGTTTGTGTGCACATTTCTGTATGCATATATGTATGGTCAAATGATATGATTACAGCGAGAAAAAAGAAAGAGATAGGTGAGAAAGAAAAAAATAAAGACGGAAAGAAAACAAAAATATGTAGGTGAAAAATTTACTGCCTTGCTCAGAAGCCCAGAAGAGTATCATTACGAAAATTTATATTCATATAAGCAGTTTACAGAACAGCAGTAAATGGATATCAGAATTCAGTGAAAGTAACATGCCCATTTACATCAGTCCATTAGGTAGAGAACAGAGAATGGACAAATTACTGGTCACTATATACTAATGAGAGAAATTACCAATATATACACAATGATACAAAATAAGGATTTTTGGGGATATGAATATATTTATATATATACATATATATATATGATCTGTACTTATATTAACGAAAATTCTCTTTGTTTCCATACTGTAACTGTGTTCTCATACAGAAATTGAAGGAATTTAAATGACTGTAGTAGTAGTAGATCTAATGCTCTATTGTATCTAACGCAAATAGAACAGTTGCATCTATAATTTGGTTCAAGTTTTTCTTGATGTCTCAATTAATATTCTATATCTTATGCTACTGAATAATGTATAACAAATTTGCATATTCTGTTCCATTTATCCATTCATTTATTCGTCGATATCTATGTTTTCTGGTAAGTAGGGTGTCGTATCAGTTCTTACTTGAATTTTCAAGATTCTAGTAGTTTCTCATATATTTAGCCTTGTTTTTTCACTTATTTTCGATTTATATCTTGTTGCCTCTCTTATTTTATTCTTTTTTAGGCCTTCACAAAATATCTATTCCTCGTAGCTTATGTATGTGGAACCGCAGTGAATATCAAAGTAATTTTATCTTATATTTATTAGAAGAAAGTTTCCCCCATGGTCATCTTTTCACCACAGCCCAAAAGTGTATAAGAGATAAATATTTTAGCAACAGAATGGTGGCACTACTCGTCGTCAGCCTCCTCTGCCTCGCCGGTGGGCTTGGCGTCACGGAATTCCGGAAGGACGTTGTCGTCGACCACGCGGTACCCGTTTCGGTCGGCGACGTACTTGACGACGTATTCGTTCCCGTCGGGCGCTACCCACGAGTACTCGCCCTCCACGGCCGTTCCTGGGACGCCCTCCTGCTCGTGCTCCATGTGGTCCTGCTCGATGTCGATCACGTCGGAGGGTCGAGCGGCGGTCAGGGCGACCAGAGCCAAGGCGACGATCAGCTGGGAAACGGAACGTGGTTGTTAATCTATCATCAGATATTATTAAGAGAAACATTTAAAACCTACAAAATGCAACTCAACGGAGCCTCCACATTCTTCTTAGCAACCTAATTCAAAATGAAAGCAATCATAGAAAGAAAACCAAGAAAAATATAGACAATATAAATCGTGCTCCAACTCACCAGGACCTTCATATTGTATGGGCTTCGTAGAGCAACTGTTGTCCTGCGCTTGTCCCGCCGCCATTTATACCCAGACGCATCGCCGTGGTCACCTTGAAGGCCGGCCATCGCGGGACCTAAAAGACGATTCTGTGACTGACCTTGCGAGTGCAGTTTTTCGGTTTTGTGTTTTGACCAAGTGTCACTTTTTGCCCAAACGACTGGTTCGAGTAGATTATGTTTGTGGACACGCGGCTTTTAAATGAATATGCAAGGAGATAAATGTAATGTGTTTGGTATATGACAGGTGAAAATCAATCTATGCTCTAATTTTTATTCATTACACACGCGCGTGCGCGCACACACACGTGTGTGGGTTTGTTTATATGTATATATTCATATGTACATATATACATACACATATGTCTGTATCCATACAAAAGCATATAAACAATATAGACGTATACATATGGATATATTCATGTACATGCATATATATATAGACAAATATATGTGAGTGTATATATAGAGAGAGATGAATATGTGAACACAAGCACACAGTAGCGTACACAAACATGAAAATGAAAACAGCCACAAAAAGTAAAGAAAATAAACGCTTATTTTCTTTTCTTACTGTGGCTGTTTTCATTTTCATATACATATATATATACATGTGTGTGAGTATGTATGTATATATACATATGAATGTATATTACATAATATATAAGTAATATACATATATATATATGTAAATATATATACATACATATATATATATGTATGTATGTATGTATGTATGTATGTATGTATGTGAACACATACATATATAATTATATATAATATACATACATGTAATTATATATATAATATAAATGTGTGTACATCTGTATATTTTAATGTGTATGTTTTCCCAAGAAAAGCATTCAAACTTTTAGTTTGAACCATTGTCTATTGTAGACAGATAATCATACTCTTTCTGATCGCACCTACTTATACTGTTTAATGTAAGATGCCTATACTATATGCGTTTTTCAGTTTGTTTGTTTTTTTTTGTTTTTTGCTTATACATGAGTGTGTATATATATATATATATATATATATATATATATATATATATATATATATATATATATATTACAGTTTTACACTTTACTAATGTAACGTTTATTTTTACTTTCTATTCGATATATTTTTCTTCTTTTCCAAGTAGAATACATACAAAGTCAAGAGAGATGGAGTGAAGTAGAGAAAGTAAAGAGATAAGAAACAGAGACAGTTTAGAAAAAGAAAGAAGTGAGAGAAAAGAATGAATAGGAGAAGGGAGAATCCGTCAGAGTATGAGAAACGTCTTGGTTAGAATTGGAATCTAAAATCTTTACTTACGTTACACACACATATAAAGAATATGATAATCTTTTAGAAGATAAAGGAGTATTTTATATAAACCTTTTTCAACTTTGAACAAATGAAAGAACAAATAAGACAATAACAAAAGCTGAAATATTGCTAACTTTGTACAAATAAAGATCATAACCATTAAAACCTGCGTTATGCTGTCATTCGGGACAGATATTACGTCACAGCTGTCTTAGCACAAAGATGGACTTTGGCATGATCACTGAACACAATAAATTCCTTGCTACCATATTTCTTACTCCGTTCTCTTACAAAGATGTAAAAGAAGGGAAGATGTGATTGGTCTGTATTTAGAAATGGTGTGTTTATTAGATATAAGGAAGAGGTTATATCTCTCCTGGGGTTCAGTTATTAATTATTTTTGCTGCAAAGGTTCAGTATATTCGGTGATTTCCATGCAAGGAAATGATGTCAAACTAGAGCATTTAATCGTAATATTTATTATATTTCCTTTCGCGGTCACAGTATCTACATTCTTTTGATTCGGCTTGGAAGCATTAGACAAACATTTCGCATTAGTCGTCATCCTCCTCTGCCTCGCCGGTGGGCTTGGCGTCACGGAATTCCGGAAGGACGTTGTCGTCGACCACGCGGTACCCGTTGTGGTCGGCGACGTACTTGACGACGTATTCGTTCCCGTCGGGCGCTACCCACGAGTACTCGCCCTCCACGGCCGTCCCTGGGACGCCCTCCTGCTCGTGCTCCATGTGGTCCTCCTCGATGTCGATCACGTCGGAGGGTCGAGCGGCGGTCAGGGCGACCAGAGCCAAGGCGACGATCAACTGTGCAATTGAATAACAGTATTGGATATATCTCATAAAAACTGTAATTGATATATATTTTTTTTATCTATTTCTAGGAAATTGAGAAAAATAAGACACCTCTACTGAACAGCTTCCTTCACACTCACCAGAACCTTCATGACTGTTACTGCTTAGGAGACCAACTGCAGCGGTGGCCGTGTCTTGGCTTCAATTTATACCCAGCAACCCCACCATTGTCACCTTGAACGCCAAAAAGTGTTCGGACCTTGGATGAAAGAATTCTGTGACTGACTTTTTTCTCACTTTTTCGGTTTCACTTTTGCTTAGATTGTTTTTTCAATTTACTGTCTGAATGTTATATATGCGTCAGTTATTCTATTTACCAGCCTCTAGTACTCATATCTCCTTTTTTTTTTAATTAAGTAAACCACATTGCATTATAATTTACTGAACGCAGAATAGAATGAATTAATAAAATGCAAGGAAATGCACATAGATGTTAGTATCAAAAATTGTCTAAACACCAACGTGTCTCGAAATCATCTTTTAAGCCGTCGCACATACCCCGATCACCACTCCGACATAACGAGTACCACGCTGACATCAATTCCGACGAAACACGCCTGCAATATTCATCATCCTTTCTACTATCGTGAAAACTCATTCTGTACGGCTATATATATATATGTATATATATATATATATATATATATATATATATATATATATATATATATATATAGTGATTCCCTGTCTAAGACACAAACAGACTCAGAAAATACACATACACGAAAAAAGTGCATTACATGAAGCAACAAGTAGACAGCTGACTATATCAATTGTTTAATGATATGACAGACAAACAAAAAGATAAGTTATCTATTAGAGCGGAGCGGGACGACGAAATGCATCACCACGATGATTTGTAAGACTTCACAGACGCATGATAAAAAAAAAAAAAAAAAAAAATTTCTCCAGTAAGTTCAGTATATCGACACGATTTCACCGTTATCATTATCCTGAAACTAAGATTTGTATTATTATGCTGAAACTAAGAAACTGTTCGCTTAATTCCGCTGATATTATTAAGAGATCTGCGCATAATGAGACCTGCTTTACGCACCAACATATTCCACGCAAAATCTAGCAACTATGAATACCTAAATGATTTATAATAGGTTTGGCTAGGAACTTTATTCGTTTTAGAATCGATCAAGCCAATATATAGAAAAAAAATTGGCAAATCAATCTACATATACATATACACATACATACACTCACACACACACATATATATATACATACATATATATATATTATATATATATATATATATATATATATATATATATATTATATATGTATATGTATGTATGTATGTGTATGTATGTATATGTATGTATGCACATGTATATATATGTTTATGCATATATGTGTGTATAATATATATATATATATATATATATATATATATATATATATATATATATTTATATATATAATATATATGTATGTATGTATGTATGTATGTATATATATATATTATATATATATATATATATATATATATATATATATATGTATATATGTATGATATATGTATATTATATATATGCATGTATGTATATATATATATATATATATATATATATATATATATATATATATATATATATATATGTATATGCATAGATATACATGTATATACAGACACATGTACATGTACGTATATATGCAAAAATGTACATACACTGTATATACTTATATTATATACATATACATATGTATGTATGTGTTTTTATATATGCATGTATGTATACGCTCACCCATACATATGCATATATATACATACATATACACCAAACACACACACAAGCATATATATATACATGTATATTATATTTTATTATATACATATGTATTATATTATATACATATATATTATATTATATACATATATACAGTATACATGCATATTTGTATGTGTACTCTAAGCATACATTTATCTATTTTTTATCTATATATC
>NW_020870796.1:922198-952198 GCF_003789085.1 Penaeus vannamei
CATATACATAAGCACACACATATAAATAGTAATTAAAAAGAACAGAAAATTAATTTGGAAATAGTCTAAATACAAACAATTTCTTAGTATAACATACCTGTTTGCCTGGCCTTTTGGTACTACACAACTGTAATATGTGTTGTGTTCTAAACACACAGACTCTTCAGACTGTGGGTGGCACTCTTAGCAAAAACACCCAGGGCATTTTCCAGAAAAATGTCATTCATTCTCTCGCACAATAGCAAGCCCTTAGTCACATGACCTGTTGGGTATGCAGAGTACAGGCACGTTTTCCTGGAACAGTAAAAGACAAGATTATAAAGTGAATGCTTTATTACATCATCATTCGTAACTGATCTGGGTGATTCGTAAAATTTTCTGGTTCGTTTCAAGTTCAGTCGTCATCGTCGTCAAATTCGGCCGCGTCGCTGCGCATCCTGGGGACAACGTTGTCGTCGACGATGCGGTAACCGAAGCGGTCGGCGACGTACTTGACGCGGTACTCGTTCCCGTCGGGCGCTACCCACGAGTACTCGCCCTCCACGGCCGTTCCCGGGATGCCCTCCTGCTCGTGCTCCATGTGGTCCTCCTCGAAGTCGATGATGTCGGAGGGTCGGGCGGCGGCCAGGGCGACCAGACCCAGAGCGAAGAGAACCTGAGAAAGATTATGGGAACCAGATTTTTTTTTTTTTTTTTTTTTTTATGATCACTCTCTTCTGTATGATAACAGAACGTAGATATCACAGCATTTGCAAGGCCCATAAATAGAGCGGGTCTTGCGACAGAACTCACCAGAACCTTCATGTTTTTCGTGTTCCAGGAGAGCAACTGATGCTTGCCTGTTGCTTGGACAATATATACTCCCACGGCGTAACCTTCAGCCGAGGACACGGCGACGCAACACGAGGAGCAGGTGCTCTTGATACCGTTTTTATCGTCCGTGACTCTTGTCGATCTTTATTCTTGCTCTTCTCTCCTGTTCTCTCTGTACTCTTTCCCCGTACTTTAAATGGACACTCATACTTTGCTTGTCTCTACAGTACACGATGCTATAAGCCATGTACATATTGAAATACCATTGCCAATAGTAATAAGCGATAAATAATCCGATTTTTTTTTTTTTTTTTTTTATGCGTAAACGAGTTTATTCAGAAAAGAACTTTACAGGAAGAGGGAGTGTGGCATTTCAGTTTCCTCAGAGGTGTGTTACTATTGTAGCTGTACCTGTCATAACTATCATGATAGCTGTTATCAATTATTGCCAGTTCAAGGAGCATAAGTAACGGTAATATACTCAATATGGTGATCCTTGACGTTATTAATCTAATTGATATCATGATTTTGCTTTTATAAATATAAATATTACTATTATTATCATTACAATTGTTTTCATAATTAACATTCTTATAGCTAATATTATATTTATGGGTTTATCACCGATGCTGCTTTTATCAACATGGTTCTCCTTATCATTATTCCTATTATTCTAATTTCTATCTCTCTTATTATCATCATTATTATTGTTTTCTATATCATTAATAGATCTCTGCTATTACCATCATTATTACTATTTCCTAGTTTTCATCTTGTTCTCATTATTCTTACTAATACCATCATCATTGCTTTTATGGGCTTTGCAACCATCACAAGCTTTTTCATTATCATCAGTACCAGTGATGACAGTTCCTAGTATTATCAATAACATTATCATCATGATTTTATATAATTTTCATTTTCATTGTTATCATTAACAGTTAAAGTAGCATTAGCGGTATCATTTTTATAATGTTATATAATATTATAATATATAATAATTATAATCATTATCATACGATTATTATATCATTTATCATCGTTACAATTGTTATTATCATCATTAGTATTGAACTGCCATCATTCAAATGGTTTATATAATCAATATTATTGGTGTTGTTACCATGGTTGTGATCACTACTGTCTTATCTTTATTGCTATTACTACTATTATTCTCGTCCTTCTCATTACCAATGACAACAATAACATTATGGAAGTATTATTCTATTTTCCTGCCCATCAGTCTTTGTTGTTTTCTCTTTACATATATAAATGTGTCTGTATCTAAAACTGACATATATATATATATATATATATATATATATATATATATATATATATATATATATATATATATGTGTGTGTTGTGTGTGTGTGTGTGTGTGTGTTTAAAGGATAAGTTATAAAACTGTTATAAAGGCCGATTTGATTTATTACTTCCCCATACATTCCCTGTAACATCTGACAAAATACTATCTAATCATCGTCCTCCTCAGCTTCCGGCACGTCGTCGCTGCGCATTCTGGGCACAACGTTGTCGTCGACGATGCGGTAACCGAAGCGGTCGGCGATGTACTTGACGTGGTACTCGTTCCCGTCGGGCGCTACCCACGAGTACTCGCCCTCCACGGCCGTTCCTGGGATGCCCTCCTGCTCGTGCTCCATGTGGTCCTCCTCGAAGTCGATGATGTCGGAGGGTCGAGCGGCCGCCAGGGCGACCAGACCCAGAGCGAAGAGAACCTACGAAAGAATAAATATTACGAGAATTATATTTCACTCCGTTGTTCGTCCCTTTAATACCGATTGATATATAGCCAAAAAGCCAATGGATATTTCGAGGCTGAGAATCGAGAAATCAAACTCACAAGTACTTTCATGTTGGTGAGGATCTGAAGAGTGACTGATGCTTGCTGTTTGCTTGGGCTTCAATATATACCCGGCGACATGGCCTTCTGGCGAGGACACATTGGGACCACGAAAAGAGACGGTCATGTTTTTGCCCTTTTTAGTATTCATGTATATGATTTTGTCATTCCCGTTCTCTCTCTCTCTACATATATGCATATATATATATATATATATATATATATATATATATATATATATATATATATATATATATATATATATATATATATAATATGTACACACATGTATATATACACACACATACACACGACACACACACACACATTTATATATGCATGTGTATATAAAGGGAGAGATACATGCATACATACAAGCATATATTTGTGTGTATATATTAACAGATTGAGAGAGAGAGAGGGAATGTATTGCTATTACCATCATTGTTATTACTTGCGAAAGTAGTCACTCAAAAGGCCAGTGCAGGATATCACTGTGTCCATTTTTTCCGAATCTTTCTTTATGATTAACATTTCGACAAAGGTTGCAACGGGAGCTCTCGAAAATGATAGTAACTAGATATTTGATTGACAGTTTTCTCAGGTAACAAGAAGTGGCCGTAAAGAGAGTAGTAGTTTTCGTTACATATCAATCTGTTAATCGTTCGTATTGTAGGAATATCCTGTGGTTAGTTGACTAGGTATTCATATATTGAAAGTTTGGTTAACAGTCCGCAGTGTACGGTGTAACGGTTATATATATATAATATATATATATATATATATATATATATATATATATATATATATATATATATAATATGTATATTTGTATGTATATATATATATATATATATATATATATATATATATATATATATATATATATATATACATGCAAAATGTATGTGTACATATATCTTTGTATACATATATAGATAGACAGATAATGTGGGTGTATGTACGTATATGTGTATATATATCATTATTATGTGTGTGTGATTAATAGATAGACAGATTGATGAATAGACAGATATAGTTATCTAAATATGTATCTTCTTTTCGTAAGCAGATTCTCAAAACCTGTTTTGTCTGATGAAAATTGTCATAATGGCGACACCAATAGCAATAACATCAATATTGATAACTAAAAATGACATGAATAGCAAAGTTAATTCAAAGAAATATATGATCATAAGGATAGTCAAAATAACAAAAACAGTAAAGATGATAATAACAATAACGATAATAACGATATTAAAGATTATTCTTGCATTGGGAAAAGTTTTAAGAATATGTGATATTTTTCTTACCGACGAACGCACTCGACTTCGAACCACATGGAGCACGAGCAGGAGGGCGCCCCAGGGACGGCCGTGGAGGGCGAGTACTCGTGGGTAGCGCCCGACGGGAACGAGTACCACGTCAAGTACATCGCCGACCAGTTCGGTTACCGCGTCGTCGAGGACAACGATGTGCCCAAAATGCGTAACCGACGTGTCTGAGGTCATTGCATACTTCTTTACATCTTTCTATTCTACTGTTTAGTTACTTCTCTATTTAGCCAAATCTATGTATTCGTTATGTTAGTAGTAAGTTTTTAACGTGCTGTTCATTTACTGGTTTACGTATAAATAATTCATCTAATATATTGTTAACATTATTAGTAAATGGACGATTATAAAAAAAAAAAAAAAAAAGCTTTATTCCAAAAACAGAAAGGGAAATGATGATACGGTACTTATTACTTTTTTTCAGTTATGATCTTTATTCATATTTAGAAATCATAGTTCCTGTCGTATCAAATGCTATTCATGATAAATCTAGACAAGCACCAGTACCTAGTTATGCAAAGGAAACTCCCAATATATAAAGAGATAAAAGAAAAATATAAAAGAGGGAAAAAAAGTTGTTTGCAATGAAAATCTGCTGTGAAGACTTAAATTAACCTTTGAGCAATGCATATGCATTCGTTTTGGGTGGGATTCCGTTGGGTTATGCCTGTGACTGGGGATTATGTAAAGTAATATGATTTTTTTTTTCTTTTTTTTTTTACATATATTCATCGTTTCGTCCAGAGAGAAAGTGAACAGGCGAACCGCGGGAGGTAAGGCCGGGGGAAAATAAAGTTCTTTTATAGTGAACATTATTTAATCATTTATATCTAATACATAATTCCTATCTAATCATCGTCCTCCTCAGCTTCCGGCGCGTCGCTGCGCATTCTGGGCACAACGTTGTCGTCGACGATGCGGTAACCGAAGCGGTCGGCGACGTACTTGACGTGGTACTCGTTCCCGTCGGGCTACCCACGAGTACTCGCCCTCCACGGCCGTTCCTGGGACGCCCTCCTGCTCGTGCTCCATGTGGTCCTCCTCGAAGTCGATGATGTCGGAGGGTCGGGCGGCGGCCAGGGCGACCAAACCCAGAGCGAAGAGAATCTGAAACGTTTACAATATAGTCATAATTCTGTAGCAATTAAATTACAATATCCAAAAGCAAACCTTTCAATATCTTCCATACAATAAAGTCGGTCTAATAGAACAGTTATTAGACCAGCTCTGTTGTATGGAGCAGAAACAGTATGTATGATAAAGGACAGAGGAAAGGATGGATGGATAGCAGAAATGACAATGTTGAGGTGGATGTTTGGGGAAACAAGAGAGGATAAGATTAGGAATGAGTACATAAGAGGATCAACAAAGGTGGTAGAAATATCAAAGAAAATGCAGGAAGAACAAATACTATGTTTTGAAAACATACAATGAAGATGGAAGTTCAGGGAAGGAAGAGAAGCTGTCGTGTACGAGATGACGCAATTGAAAGAAATCACAGAAGAGGAAGCAAAAGTAAGAAATCAGTGGAGGTGGCTCATCCATAACGGCGACCCCACATAGAAATTGGGAGAAAGCTGAGATCTAAAAGTAAACCTTCCATTGCAAGAGCGATTGCAACGGACACTCACCAGAATCTTCATTTTGTGAGTCTAGGATGACAACTGATGCTTGCCTGTTGTTTGGACGGCAATTTATACCTCTCCGACACGACCTTCTGACGAGGACAAGTCGGGAGCATGAGGAGCGAGGGTTCCTTTCCTGTCCTGTTTGATGCTCTTGAACCTGGCGACATTTTACTCAGCATTTCATGTAATCAATTTCTATGTTTTTTTACTAGAAATTGAATCAAGATTCTATTGTATTAGATTCTGTTTTATTTTGTTTATATCTTGTTTATTTTTTAGGTCTATTTTATGCATTGCTGTTTAATTGTTATTGTTTAATATAATCTATATATTTTTCCTCATTCTTTAAAAGTAATACTGTTTTTCAGTTGATGCATCTGTCAGTATCATTAGCATCGTTATCGTATTGATATCCCTATCATTACTGTTATCGCTATCTTTGCACAGGACCATTTTCTTGAAGAAAATCTTCCTTACCTAATATTATCACAAGTAGTATCATAATTAATATTGATATCGTCGTTTGTATTATTCTTATTGTTACTGTTAGACATTTTATCAGAATTACTGTTACTTCTGCTGGTAATACACTTCCACTATAGCAATCATCATGAGCTTCACTGATTATTATTTTCAATATCATCCTTATCAATCGTTGTATTTATTATCAGTCATTGTTACTTTACTTTCATCATTGCTATAACATTGTCACTAATCACACTAGCTTCATATATTTTATATTACTGTTGACATTCCACTTGCTCTTACTATGATTATTATTGTTAACGTTATCATCTTTATGTTATCGGTATTAGCATCATTAGCATAGTTGCAATTACCATAGTTATTATGCTTACTAATCCTTTATAGAGAGCAATTTTAAAATCAGCATTTTTAGAATCGCTCCTGTTTTCCCATTTTTTTCTCTCTCTCATTTCGGAATATCAAATATATAATTCTATATGACAGCCCCTTTCCATTACCATTTATCATAATGTGATTGTTAAAATTATAAACCATACTCTTGACAGTAGCTTCTAGTAGTTTTAGCAATGTCAGTCGTAGTCATATCGTCGTGATTGTCATCAACTTGGTTCCGATGCACTATCTTTTTGGTACATGTAGCCTTTCAGCGACTCGTTTTTCTTCTTCCTCTTCTTCTTTTTCTTGTGGCTGCGGTAAAAAGTTTTCGGATTAAGTGATTATAGGAATACTTTCAGGATTTTGTTTTGTTTTAAGTTTATAAGTATACATACATGCGCGCGAACACACACACATACGTTTGTTTGTATATGTGTATGTGTTGTATATATGTGTGTGCGCTCAACTCTTTATTTCTATAATTGAGGAGTGAGAGAGAAAAACGATTATTAGAACTATTCATTAATTTTCTTACAGTGACAGTAGACGAAGAGAAAAAAATGCTCTGTGAACAGTTACATGAACGACTCTGTTCATAAACATGGAAATGTAAATAACAAAGGAAAAATTACACACTGACATAACAAGAAAAATAATAATCAGATTTGTTCCTTGTGCTGTGGGCGGGTCCATGTTTACATATGAGTGTGGTAATGAATATACATGCACATGTTTATGTATGTAATCACATATTCCCTAACACAAGCTAATAGTTGAAAGTATAACTAAAAGTGTAAGAATTACACATTCAAAAATCACGCAGGGAAATGATCCACATTGGACATTACCACAGACATCAAAAGACAACAGGTGTTTCAATGACACGATCAAACTCTCCAGATCCCCAAACATAAACGGAATCAGAGGCGCAGCAAATGCATCTCCTTGGATTCGAGGCTTCCAATCAACGACCTCATATATGGATATAATATTGTAAAGTACTGCATCCGTAACATCGGTTATCTCAACTTTACGTAATACTATAAAGATAAATAAATAGAATATTTTTTCCATATGTTTGCTTGATATTCATGGTTATCTCATATTATTGTATATATTAGCTATGTATGTTTAAAGAATAGTCTTTGTAACTAAAGGAATAAAGTGTTTTGAGTTTTACTTTAAATTCCTGGATAATCAAGACGTATTTATACGAAAATATATATATTTATATTTTTCATTAATTACATCTGGTACATTTTTTAAAGTAGATATTGAATAGTTGCGGCAAACATGACGTTCTCGACGAATCCTTCAACTTCACGTCTAATCATCGTCCTCCTCAACTTCCGGCACGTCGCTGCGCATTCTGGGCACAACGTTGTCGTCGACGATGCGGTACCCGTTGTGGTCGGCGACGTACTTGACGTGGTACTCGTTCCCGTCGGGCGCTACCCACGAGTACTCGCCCTCCACGGCCGTTCCAGGAATGCCCTCCTGCTCGTGCTCCATGTGGTCCTCCTCGAAGTCGATGATGTCGGAGGGTCGGGCGGCGGCCAGGGCGACCAGACCCAGAGCGAAGAGAATCTGAAAAGTTTTCCACATGGCATCACAATTTTCTTACCGCAAAAGTCTTCACATAAAGTGTTACACCTAAAAGTACTCTTACTGTCACAATGCCTGCAAAGATATTCTTAAAAGAAAAATATCTAAATGTCATTCTGTTCCACATGTTACCATCCTATACTTCGTCAAATATATAACTAAGCATTAGAATTTGATTTGCAAGAGAGACTCACCAGAACCTTCATGCTTGCGAGATTCAGGGGAGCAACTGCTGCTTGTCTGTTGCTCGGACGGCAATTTATACCTCGGGGCCGTGAGGAGCAGGGGTTCCTTCCCCGTCCTGCCTGATGCTCTTGAACCTGGTGCCATTTTGCTTTATTTTTTCATTAAGAGGTTTTCCACGCGCTCTTAAGATAAAATGTTTACTTTAATTTATGTATGTTATTCATTTATTCATATATTTTTACATACACAATTATTTGATCCTGAATCTAGACGAATTTGTAGGATATAATTGTCGTTTTTTCTAAACTCCTTTTACTTTTGTTTATATTTACATTTTTGTTTATGTTACTTTTGTATTTTTTATCATAATTCCAACTATAATGATATTTTTACAATCATAATCTTCATGACCCTCATTATCGTTCTTATATAAAGGATAATTATTATCATTACCATTATCATCATTGTTGGCTTTATTGTTCCATGATTATGATCTATACTAATGCCAGAGGTATGATCAACGCCAATGGTGCTGTTATTAGTGTTTAATTATCATAAATTCATATGGGTGTCATTATTATCATAGTCATTATTTTTATTATCATTATTATTTTTTACCGTTAGTATTATCATTATTATTTTTAACCGTTAATACTATCATTATTATTTTTACTGTAATTATCATTATTATCATTATCATTGTTATTATCACTTTTTTCTTTCTAGCCTAATTATCATTAGTAGTAGTAGTGATATTATGATGATTATTATCACTATGATTATCATTATCATTACTGTTATTACTATTGTTGATGCAACAAAAATTATCATTAGTATTATTATCATTATTTAATAGCTGTCTTGCGCTTTAATGCTCTTTCTCCCTTTTAAACCTTCATATCCTCTTTAACATGTAATATTATAATGATTGGTTTAATATTTGTCAATATTATTCACAACAGTTACATAGCTGCCATTATCAGAACCATTATTGCTACTGTTCGTATCGCTATCGCTTCTATCATTAATATTCTCAATATCATTATAATTGTTGTTTTTACCATTATTATTATCATTGTTCCTACTGTTATCATTGCCTTCGAATCATGAGAGAATTTGAACACCAACGGAGATATGTGAATATTTATACAATCTTCTGTTGTTACTTATTTGGATATTATAACTGAAAACTATATTATGATATCTTTTACTAATAAAAAGAAAATCAAATAAATTTATCGATTAACCTAGATCACACTATCATTACTAGCATTAGTATTAATAAATCATTCCCATAACAATGATAATACTGAAATTATTATCATTACTACTATCTCGATGAACGTTATTCCCATTATTATCATGATTATAATAGCATTTTATAATGCAGTGACAGTGAGACGAAGAGAGAAAAAATGCTCTGCGAACAGTTATATGAACGACAAAATACCTCTGTTCATACATTGGAAATGCAGATAACAAAGGAACATTGCACACTGACGTAACAAGAAAAATAAATCAGATTCAGAAGCAGCAAACGGAACACGAACAGAACCTTTGCTCCTTGTGCTGTGGGCGGGTCCATGTTACCTTATGAATATATGATAATGGATATACATGCACATGTTCATGTATGTTAGCAAATATTCCCTAACACAAACTGATAGTTGAAAGTCAACTAAAAATGTAGGAATGGCACATGTATACCCATTCAAAAATCACGCAGGGAGCTTATCCATGTTGGACATTACCACTATTAAAAAAAAAAAAAAAAAAAAAAAAAAAAAAAAAAACGATCCATCTCTCCAGATGCCAAACATTTACGGAATCGGAGGCGCAACAAATTCATATCCTTGGATTCGAGACTTGGAATGTATAAGAAATATTTCTTTCCCGCTCAGAACTGGATTGAATATATATTTAAATATGTTTGAGTTAGTGTGTATAATATTGCAAAGTACTACATCAGTAGCATCGGATATCTAAACTTCAGGTAATACTATAGAGATTAATTGATAAATAATACATTACTACTTGCTGTAATTTTTTTTCACGTTTGTTTTGATATTATTCATGTTTCCCATATTGTTAATAACGCTATTTATGCGTAAAGAATAGCCTTTGTAACTAACGGAATAAAGTCTTTTGAGTTTTACTTTGAATTCCTGGATAATCAAGACATATTCATACGAAAATAAAATTATTTATTAATTACATCTGACATATTCTTTAATGTAGATTTGAAAAGGTGCGGCAAACATGACGTTCTCGACGTCCTTCAACTTCATATCTAATCATCGTCCTCCTCAGCCTCCGGCGCGTCGCTGCGCATTCTGGGCACAACGTTGTCGTCGACGATGCGGTAACCGAAGCGGTCGGCGACGTACTTGACGTGGTACTCGTTCCCGTCGGGCGCTACCCACGAGTACTCGCCCTCCACGGCCGTTCCGGGAATGCCCTCCTGCTCGTGCTCCATGTGGTCCTCCTCGAAGTCGATGATGTCGGAGGGTCGGGCGGCGGCCAGGGCGACCAGACCCAGAGCGAAGAGAACCTGCAACATTTGTATTACGAAATGACGCTGTTTTGTATTGTCAGATTCCTAACACAGCGTCAGAACTAAGTACAAGATGTTTTATTGCAACACCGACTGCAATAGAAGCGAAGAGAATCAGTAACAATACGATTTCATCTAGATTAGGCATTCCTCCCTGTCACAATGCCTGCAATGGAAAGTCTACAGAACTGAAGCTAAAGTTTAAAAATCTAATATGCTATTCCACATCGCTGTTACCATCCTATACAGCGTCGAATCTATGCCACAAACTAAGCATTAGAATTTAATTTGCAAGAGAGACTCACCAGAACCTTCATGCTTGCGAGATTCAGGGGAGCAACTGCTGCTTGTCTGTTGCTCGGACGGCAATTTATACCTCGGGGCCGTGAGGAGCAGGGGTTCCTTCCCCGTCCTGCTCGATGCTCTTGAACCTGGTGCCATTTTGATTTTTGATTCAGAGGTTTTTCACTCGCTCTTAAAATAAAATGTTTATTTTAATTTAAGTATCTTATTCATTTATTCATATATTTTACATAAACAATTGGTTGATCCTGTATCAAGACGAATTTGTAGGACATAATTGTCTTTTTTTTTCTAAACTCCTTTTATATTTGTTTATTTTATTTGTTTATATTTACTATTGTATTTTTTTTATCATCCTTCCAACTATAATGATATTTTTACAATCATAATCTTCATGATCCTCATTCTCGTCCTTATAAAAAGGATAATTATTATCATTACCATTATCATCATTGTTGACTTTATTGTTACCATGATTATAATCTATACTAATGCCAGATGTATGATCAACGCCAATGGTGCTGTTATTAGTGTTATTTTGATTATCATGAATTCATATCAGTGTCATTATGATCATAGCCATTATTTTTATCATTACTGTTTTTTACCGTTAGTATCATTATCATTATTATTTTTACTGTAATTATCATTATTATTATCATTATCATATTTTTCTTTCTGGTCTATTTATCATTAGTAGTAGTAGTGATATTATGATGATTATTATTACTATGATTATCATCATTATCCTTATTATTACTATTGTTGATGCAACAAATATTATCCGTAGTATTATTATCATCCTTTATTTAATAGCTTTCTTGCGCTTTGATGTTCTTTCTCCCTTTTAAACCTTCATACTTTCTTTAATATGTAATATAATGATTGGTCTAATATTTGTCAATATTATTTACAATAGTTTCCTGGCTGCCATTACCATTATTGCTACTGTTCTTATCATTATCGCTTCTATCATAATATTCTCAATATCATTATAATTGTTGTTTTTACCATTATTATTATCATTGTTCCTACTGTTATCATTGCCATCGAATCATGAGAGAATTTAAAAACCAACGGAGATATGTGAATATTTATTCAATCTTCTTTTGTTACTTATTTGGATATCATAACTGAAAACTATATTATGCTATCTTTTACTAATAAAAAGAAAATCAAATAAATGTATCAATTATCCTAGACCACACTATCATTACTAGCATTAGTATTAAATCATTCTCATTACAATGATAATACTGAAATTATTATCATTACTACTATCTCGATCAACATCATTACCATTATTATCATGACTATAATAACATTTTTATAATACAATGGCAGTGAGACGAAGAGAGAAAAAATGCTCTGCAAACAGTTATATGAACGACAAAATACCTCTGTTCATAACATGGAAATGCGAACAACAAAGGAACATTGCACACTGACATAACAAGAAAAATAAATCAGATTCAGAAGCAGCAAACGGAACACGAACAGAACCTTTGCTCCTTGTGCTGTGGGCGGGTCCATGTTACCTTATGAATATATGATAATGGATATACATGCACATGTTCATGTATTTAAGCAAATATTCCTAACACAAACTAATAGTTGAAAGTCAACTAAAAATGTAGGAATGGCACATGTATACCCATTCAAAAATCACGCAGGGAGCTTATCCATGTTGGACATTACCACAGCTATTAAAAAAAAGAAAAAAAAAAAAAAAAAAAAAAAAAACGATCCATCTCTCCAGATGCCAAACATTTACGGAATCGGAGGCGCAACAAATTCATATCCTTGGATTCGAGACGGAATATATAAGAAATATTTCTTTCCCGCTCAGAACTGGATTGAATATACATATAAATATGTTTGAGTTAGTGTGTATAATATTGCAAAGTACTACATCAGTAGCATCGGATATCTAAACTTCAGGTAATACTATAGAGATTAATTGATAAATAAAACATTACTACTTGCTGTATTTTTTTCACGTGTTTGTTTGATATTATTCATGTTCATCCCATATTGTTTAATAACGCTATTTATGCGTAAAGAATAGCCTTTGTAACTAACGGAATAAAGTCTTTTGAGTTTTACTTTGAATTCCTGGATAATCAAGACATATTCATACGAAAATATTATTTATTAATTACATCTGGCATATCCTTTAATGTAGATTTGAAAGGTGCGGCAAACATGACGTTCTTGGCGAGTCCTTCAACTTCACATCTAATCATCGTCCTCCTCGGCTTCCGGCACGTCGCTGCGCATTCTGGGCACAACGTTGTCGTCGACGATGCGGTAACCGAAGCGGTCGGCGACGTACTTGACGCGGTACTCGTTCCCGTCGGGCGCTACCCACGAGTACTCGCCCTCCACGGCCGTTCCTGGGACGCCCTCCTGCTCGTGCTCCATGTGGTCCTCCTCGAAGTCGATGATGTCGGAGGGTCGGGCGGCGGCCAGGACGACCAGACCCAGAGCGAAGAGAACCTGCAACATTTGTATTACGAAATGACACATTGTTTTGTACTGTGTCAGGATTTCCTTATCATATTCATACAAGCGTCAAGGAACTAAGTACAAGATGTTGTTAGTGCAAAACAGGAGTCATGTTCGGGAATGGTATACGCTGTAATAGGCAATGGTAACAAATCACCGACTGAATAGAAGCGAGAAGATTGTAATCATAAACAATAGACGAATTTCCAATGCGCTAGATTAGGAATCACCATTCCTCACCTGTTCCCAACAAGCGGAGGGATGGTGCGAATAATAGCATATTTGTTAAGAATTTTGGCCCTTCTATATAGCAATAAACTATTGTAGAAGGGCTTTCTAAAGTTTCTCGCTAGGATACTTGTAAGGCTAAAACAGGTGTAAAAATCTAAATATGCTATTCCACCATGTCTGTTTACCTATCCTAGGGAATAGGCAGCGTCCGAATCTATTCCACACACTAACGCATTAATTAGAGTTTATTTTGGCAAGAGAACTGGCATCAATACAGAATACTCTCTANTAACGATAATAACGATAATAAAGATTATTCTTGCATTGGGAAAAGTTTTAAGATATGTGATATTTTTCTTACCGACGAACGCACTCGACTTCGAACCCACATGGAGCACGAGCAGGAGGGCATCCCAGGAACGGCCGTGGAGGGCGAATACTCGTGGGTAGCGCCCGACGGGAACGAGTACCACGTCAAGTACGTCGCCGACCACAACGGGTACCGCGTGTCACAACAACGATGTGCCCAAAATGCGTAACCGACGTGTCTGAGGTCATTGCATGCTTCTTTACATCTTTCTATTTACTGTTTAGTACTTCTCTATTTAGCCAAATCTATGTTCGTTATGTTAAAGAAAGTTTTTAACGTGTTGTTCATTTCTGGTTTACGTATGAGTAGTAGTCCATCTAATATATTGTTAACATTATTAGTAAATGGACGATTATAAAAAAAAAAAAAAAAAGCTTTATTCCAAAAACAGAAAGGGAAATGATGATACGGTATTGTTACTTTTTTCAGTTATGATCTTTATTCATATTTAGAAATCATAGCTTCCTGTCGTATCAAATGCTATTCATAAGAAATCTAGACAAGCACCAGTACCTAGTTATGCAAAGGAAACTCCCAATATATAAAGAGAGAAAAGAAAAATATAAAAGTAAGGGAAAAAGTTGTTTGCAATGAAAATCTGCAGTGAAGACTTAAATTAACCTTTGAGCAATGCATATGCATTCGTTTTGGATGGGATTCCGTTGGGTTATGCCTGTGACTGGGGATTATGTAAAGTAATATGATTTTTTTTTTTTCTTTTTTTTTTTACATATATTCATCGTTTCGTCCAGAGAGAAAGTGAACAGGCGAACCGCGGGAGGTAAGGCCGAGGGAAAATAAAGTTCTTTTATAGTGAACATTATTTAATCATTTATATCTAATACATAATTCCTATCTAATCATCGTCCTCCTCAGCTTCCGGCTCGTCGCTGCGCATTCTGGGCACAACGTTGTCGTCGACGATGCGGTAACCGAAGCGGTCGGCGACGTACTTGACGTGGTACTCGTTCCCGTCGGGCGCTACCCACGAGTACTCGCCCTCCACGGCCGTTCCTGGGATGCCCTCCTGCTCGTGCTCCATGTGGTCCTCCTCGAAGTCGATGATGTCGGAGGGTCGGGCGGCGGCCAGGGCGACCAGACCCAGAGCGAAGAGAATCTGAAACGTTTACAATATAGTCATAATTCTGTAGCAATTAAATTACAATATCCAAAAGCAAACCTTTCAATATCTTCCATACAATAAAGTCGGTCTAATAGAACAGTTATTAGACCAGCTCTGTTGTATGGAGCAGAAACAGTATGTATGATAAAGGACAGAGGAGAAAAGGATGGATGGAGCAGATAATGACAATGTTGAGGTGGATGTTTGGGGAAACAAGAGAGGATAAGATTAGGAATGAGTACATAAGAGGATCAACAAAAGTGGTAGAAATATCAAAGAAAATGCAGGAAGGAAGAACAAATACTGTTTGAAAACATACAATGAAGATGGAAGTTCAGGGTAGAAGGAAGAGATGGCGAGACTGTGTACGAGATGACGCAATTGAAAGAAATCACAGAAGAGGAAGCAAGAGAAAGAAATCAGTGGAGGCGGTTCATCCATAACGGCGACCCCATGTAGAAATTGGGAGAGAGCCGAGATCTAAAAGTAAACCTTCCATTGCAAGAGCGATTGCAACGGACACTCACCAGAATCTTCATTTTGTGAGTCTAGGATGACAACTGATGCTTGCCTGTTGTTTGGACGGCAATTTATACCTCCCGACACGACCTTCTGACGAGGACAAGTCGGGAGCATGGAGGAGGGTTCCTTTCCTGTCCTGTTTGATGCTCTTGAACCTGGCGACATTTTACTCAGCATTTCAATGTAAATCAATTTCTATGTATTTTTTACTAGAAATTGAATCAAGATTGTATTGTATTAGATTCGGTTTTGTCTTGTTTATATCGTTTATTTTTAGGTCTATTTATGCATTGCTGTTTAATTGTTATTGTTTAATATAATCTATATATTTTTCCTCATTCTTTAACATTAATAACTATGTTTTTCAGTTGATGCATCTGTCAGTATCATTAGCATCGTTATCGTATTGATATCCCTATCATTACTGTTATCGCTATCTTTGCCCAGGACCATTTTCCTGAAGAATATCTTTATCGAATAATATCACAAGTAGTATCATAATTAATATTGATATCGTCGTTTGTATTATTCTTGCTATTGATAGACATTTTATCAGAATTACTGTTACTTTTGCTGGTATTACACTTCCACAACAGCAATCATTATGAGCTTTACTGATTATTATTTTCAATATCATCCTTATTAATCGTTGTATTTGTTATCAGTCATTGTTACTACTTTCATCATTGTTATAACATTGTCACTAATCACACTAGCTTCATATATTTTATATTACTGTTGACATTCCACTTGCTCTTACTATGATTATTATTGTTAACGTTATCATCTTTATGTTATCGGTATTAGCATCATTAGCATAGTTGCAATTACCATAGTTATTATGCTTACTAATCCTTTATAGAGAGCAATTTTAAAATCAGCATTTTTAGAATCGCTCCTGTTTTCCTATTTTTTTCTCTCTCTCATTTCGGAATATCAAATATATAATTCTATATGACAGCCCCTTTCCATTACCATTTATCATAATGTGATTGTTAAAATTATAAACCATACTCTTGACAGTAGCTTCTAGTAGTTTTAGCAATGTCAGTCGTAGTCATATCGTCGTGATTGTCATCAACTTGGTTCCGATGCACTATCTTTTTGGTACATGTAGCCTTTCAGCGACTCGTTTTTCTTCTTCCTCTTCTTCTTTTTCTTGTGGCTGCGGTAAAAAGTTTTCGGATTAAGTGATTATAGGAATACTTTCAGGATTTTGTTTTTGTTTAAGTTTATAAGTATACATACATGCGCGCGAACACACACACATACGTTTGTGTTTGTATATGTGTATGTGTTTGTATATATGTGTGTGCGCTCAACTCTTTATTTCTATAATTGAGGAGTGAGAGAGAAAAACGATTATTAGAACTATTCATTAATTTTCTTACAGTGACAGTAGACGAAGAGAAAAAAATGCTCTGTGAACAGTTACATGAACGACTCTGTTCATAAACATGGAAATGTAAATAACAAAGGAAAAATTACACACTGACATAACAAGAAAAATAATAATCAGATTTGTTCCTTGTGCTGTGGGCGGGTCCATGTTTACATATGAGTGTGGTAATGAATATACATGCACATGTTTATGTATTTAATCACATATTCCCTAACACAAGCTAATAGTTGAAAGTATAACTAAAAGTGTAAGAATTACACATTCAAAAATCACGCAGGGAAATGATCCACATTGGACATTACCACAGACATCAAAAGACAACAGGTGTTTCAATGACACGATCAAACTCTCCAGATCCCCAAACATAAACGGAATCAGAGGCGCAGCAAATGCATCTCCTTGGATTCGAGGCTTCCAATCAACGACCTCATATATGGATATAATATTGTAAAGTACTGCATCCGTAACATCGGTTATCTCAACTTCACGTAATACTATAAAGATTAATAAATAGATATTTTTTTCCATATGTTTGCTTGATATTCATGTTTATCTCATATTATTGTGTTATATAATTAGCCATTTATGTGTAAAGAATAATCTTTGTAATTAAAGGAATAAAGTGTTTTGAGTTTTACTTTAAATTCCTGGATAATCAAGACGTATTTATACGAAAATATATATATTTATATTTTTCATTAATTACATCTGGTACATTTTTTAAAGTAGATATTGAATAGTTGCGGCAAACATGACGTTCTCGACGAATCCTTCAACTTCACGTCTAATCATCGTCCTCCTCAACTTCCGGCACGTCGCTGCGCATTCTGGGCACAACGTTGTCGTCGACGATGCGGTACCCGTTGTGGTCGGCGACGTACTTGACGTGGTACTCGTTCCCGTCGGGCTACCACGAGTACTCGCCCTCCACGGCCGTTCCAGGAATGCCCTCCTGCTCGTGCTCCATGTGGTCCTCCTCGAAGTCGATGATGTCGGAGGGTCGGGCGGCGGCCAGGGCGACCAGACCCAGAGCGAAGAGAATCTGAAAAGTTTTCCACATGGCATCACAATTTTCTTACCGCAAAAGTCTTCACATAAAGTGTTACACCTAAAAGTACTCTTACTGTCACAATGCCTGCAAAGATATTCTTAAAAGAAAAATATCTAAATGTCATTCTGTTCCACATGTTACCATCCTATACATCGTCAAATATATGGCATAAACTAAGCATTAGAATTTGATTTGCGAGAGAGACTCACCAGAACCTTCATGCTTGCGAGATTCAGGGGAGCAACTGCTGCTTGTCTGTTGCTCGGACGGCAATTTATACCTCGGGGCGTGAGGAGCAGGGGTTCCTTCCCCGTCCTGCCTGATGCTCTTGAACCTGGTGCCATTTTGCTTTATTTTTTCATTAAGAGGTTTTCCACGCGCTCTTAAGATAAAATGTTTACTTTAATTTATGTATGTTATTCATTTATTCATATATTTTACATAAACAATTATTTGATCCTGAATCTAGACGAATTTGTAGGATATAATTGTCGTTTTTTTTCTAAACTCCTTTTACTTTTGTTTATATTTACATTTTTGTTTATGTTACTTTTGTATTTTTTATCATAATTCCAACTATAATGATATTTTTACAATCATAATCTTCATGACCCTCATTATCGTTCTTATATAAAGGATAATTATTATCATTACCATTATCATCATTGTTGGCTTTATTGTTCCATGATTATGATCTATACTAATGCCAGAGGTATGATCAACGCCAATGGTGCTGTTATTAGTGTTTAATTATCATAAATTCATATGGGTGTCATTATTATCATAGTCATTATTTTTATTATCATTATTATTTTTACCGTTAGTATTATCATTATTATTTTTAACCGTTAATACTATCATTATTATTTTTACTGTAATTATCATTATTATCATTATCATTGTTATTATCACTTTTTTCTTTCTAGCCTAATTATCATTAGTAGTAGTAGTGATATTATGATGATTATTATCACTATGATTATCATTATCATTACTGTTATTACTATTGTTGATGCAACAAAAATTATCATTAGTATTATTATCATTATTTAATAGCTGTCTTGCGCTTTAATGCTCTTTCTCCCTTTTAAACCTTCATATCCTCTTTAACATGTAATATTATAATGATTGGTTTAATATTTGTCAATATTATTCACAACAGTTACATAGCTGCCATTATCAGAACCATTATTGCTACTGTTCGTATCGCTATCGCTTCTATCATTAATATTCTCAATATCATTATAATTGTTGTTTTTACCATTATTATTATCATTGTTCCTACTGTTATCATTGCCTTCGAATCATGAGAGAATTTGAACACCAACGGAGATATGTGAATATTTATACAATCTTCTGTTGTTACTTATTTGGATATTATAACTGAAAACTATATTATGATATCTTTTACTAATAAAAAGAAAATCAAATAAATTTATCGATTAACCTAGATCACACTATCATTACTAGCATTAGTATTAATAAATCATTCCCATAACAATGATAATACTGAAATTATTATCATTACTACTATCTCGATGAACGTTATTCCCATTATTATCATGATTATAATAGCATTTTATAATGCAGTGACAGTGAGACGAAGAGAGAAAAAATGCTCTGCGAACAGTTATATGAACGACAAAATACCTCTGTTCATACATTGGAAATGCAGATAACAAAGGAACATTGCACACTGACGTAACAAGAAAAATAAATCAGATTCAGAAGCAGCAAACGGAACACGAACAGAACCTGGCTCCCTGTGCTGTGGGCGGGTCCATGTTACCTCATGAATATGTGATAATGGATATACATGCACATGTTCATGTATGTTAGCAAATATTCCCTAACACAAACTGATAGTTGAAAGTCAACTAAAAATGTAGGAATGGCACATGTATACCCATTCAAAAATCACGCAGGGAGCTTATCCATGTTGGACATTACCACAGCTATTAAAAAAAAAAGAAAAAAAAAAAAAAAAAAAAAAAAAAACGATCCATCTCTCCAGATGCCAAACATTTACGGAATCGGAGGCGCAACAAATTCATATCCTTGGATTCGAGACTTGGAATGTATAAGAAATATTTCTTTCCCGCTCAGAACTGGATTGAATATATATTTAAATATGTTTGAGTTAGTGTGTATAATATTGCAAAGTACTACATCAGTAGCATCGGATATCTAAACTTCAGGTAATACTATAGAGATTAATTGATAAATAATACATTACTACTTGCTGTAATTTTTTTTCACGTTTGTTTGATATTATTCATGTTTATCCCATATTGTATAATAACGCTATTTATGCGTAAAGAATAGCCTTTGTAACTAACGGAATAAAGTCTTTTGAGTTTTACTTTGAATTCCTGGATAATCAAGACATATTCATACGAAAATAAAATTATTTATTAATTACATCTGACATATTCTTTAATGTAGATTTGAAAAGGTGCGGCAAACATGACGTTCTCGACGAATCCTTCAACTTCATATCTAATCATCGTCCTCCTCAGCCTCCGGCGCGTCGCTGCGCATTCTGGGCACAACATTGTCGTCGACGATGCGGTAACCGAAGCGGTCGGCGACGTACTTGACGGTACTCGTTCCCGTCGGGCGCTACCCACGAGTACTCGCCCTCCACGGCCGTTCCGGGAATGCCCTCCTGCTCGTGCTCCATGTGGTCCTCCTCGAAGTCGATGATGTCGGAGGGTCGGGCGGCGGCCAGGGCGACCAGACCCAGAGCGAAGAGAACCTGCAACATTTGTATTACGAAATGACGCTGTTTTGTATTGTCAGATTCCTAACACAGCGTCAGAACTAAGTACAAGATGTTTTAGTGCAACACCGACTGCAATAGAAGCGAAGAGAATCAGTAACAATACGATTTCATCTAGATTAGGCATTCCTCCCTGTCACAATGCCTGCAATGGAAAGTCTACAGAACTGAAGCTAAAGTTTAAAAATCTAAATATGCTATTCCACATCGCTGTTACCATCCTATACAGCGTCGAATCTATGCCACAAACTAAGCATTAGAATTTAATTTGCAAGAGAGACTCACCAGAACCTTCATGCTTGCGAGATTCAGGGAGCAAACTGCTGCTTGTCTGTTGCTCGGACGGCAATTTATACCTCGGGGCCGTGAGGAGCAGGGGTTCCTTCCCGTCCTGCTCGATGCTCTTGAACCTGGTGCCATTTTGATTTTTGATTCAGAGGTTTTTCACTCGCTCTTAAAATAAAATGTTTATTTTAATTTAAGTATCTTATTCATTTATTCATATATTTTTACATAAACAATTGGTTGATCCTGTATCAAGACGAATTTGTAGGACATAATTGTGCTTTTTTTTTTCTAAACTCCTTTTATATTTGTTTATATTTAGGTTTTTGTTTATATTACTATTGTATTTTTTTTATCATCCTTCCAACTATAATGATATTTTTACAATCATAATCTTCATGATCCTCATTCTCGTCCTTATAAAAAGGATAATTATTATCATTACCATTATCATCATTGTTGACTTTATTGTTACCATGATTATAATCTATACTAATGCCAGATGTATGATCAACGCCAATGGTGCTGTTATTAGTGTTATTTTGATTATCATGAATTCATATCAGTGTCATTATGATCATAGCCATTATTTTTATCATTACTGTTTTTTACCGTTAGTATCATTATCATTATTATTTTTACTGTAATTATCATTATTATTATCATTATCATATTTTTCTTTCTGGTCTATTTATCATTAGTAGTAGTAGTGATATTATGATGATTATTATTACTATGATTATCATCATTATCCTTATTATTACTATTGTTGATGCAACAAATATTATCCGTAGTATTATTATCATCCTTTATTTAATAGCTTTCTTGCGCTTTGATGTTCTTTCTCCCTTTTAAACCTTCATATTTTCTTTAATATGTAATATAATGATTGGTCTAATAATTGTCAATATTATTTACAATAGTTTCCTGGCTGCCATTATCAGTACCATTATTGCTACTGTTCTTATCATTATCGCTTCTATCATTAATATTCTCAATATCATTATAATTGTTGTTTTTACCATTATTATTATCATTGTTCCTACTGTTATCATTGCCATCGAATCATGAGAGAATTTAAAAACCAACGGAGATATGTGAATATTTATTCAATCTTCTGTTGTTACTTATTTGGATATTATAACTGAAAACTATATTATGATATCTTTTACTAATAAAAAGAAAATCAAATAAATGTATCAATTATCCTAGACCACACTATCATTACTAGCATTAGTATTAAATCATTCTCATTACAATGATAATACTGAAATTATTATCATTACTACTATCTCGATCAACATCATTACCATTATTATCATGACTATAATAACATTTTTATAATACAATGGCAGTGAGACGAAGAGAGAAAAAATGCTCTGCAAACAGTTATATGAACGACAAAATACCTCTGTTCATAAACATGGAAATGCGAACAACAAAGGAACATTGCACACTGACATAACAAGAAAAATAAATCAGATTCAGAAGCAGCAAACGGAACACGAACAGAACCTTTGCTCCTTGTGCTGTGGGCGGGTCCATGTTACCTTATGAATATATGATAATGGATATACATGCACATGTTCATGTATTTAAGCAAATATTCCCTAACACAAACTAATAGTTGAAAGTCAACTAAAAATGTAGGAATGGCACATGTATACCCATTCAAAAATCACGCAGGGAGCTTATCCATGTTGGACATTACCACAGCTATTAAAAAAAAAAAAAAAAAAAAAAAAAAAAAAAAAAAAAAAACGATCCATCTCTCCAGATGCCAAACATTTACGGAATCGGAGGCGCAACAAATTCATATCCTTGGATTCGAGACGGAATATATAAGAAATATTTCTTTCCCGCTCAGAACTGGATTGAATATACATATAAATATGTTTGAGTTAGTGTGTATAATATTGCAAAGTACTACATCAGTAGCATCGGATATCTAAACTTCAGGTAATACTATAGAGATTAATTGATAAATAAAACATTACTACTTGCTGTAATTTTTTTCACATGTTTGTTTGATATTATTCATGTTTATCCCATATTGTTTAATAACGCTATTTATGCGTAAAGAATAGCCTTTGTAACTAACGGAATAAAGTCTTTTGAGTTTTACTTTGAATTCCTGGATAATCAAGACATATTCATACGAAAATATTATTTATTAATTACATCTGACATATTCTTTAATGTAGATTTGAAAAGGTGCGGCAAACATGACGTTTTTGGCGAGTCCTTCAACTTCATATCTAATCATCGTCCTCCTCGGCTTCCGGCACGTCGTCGCTGCGCATTCTGGGCACAACGTTGTCGTCGACGATGCGGTAACCGAAGCGGTCGGCGACGTACTTGACGCGGTACTCGTTCCCGTCGGGCGCTACCCACGAGTACTCGCCCTCCACGGCCGTTCCTGGACGCCCTCCTGCTCGTGCTCCATGTGGTCCTCCTCGAAGTCGATGATGTCGGAGGGTCGGGCGGCGGCCAGGACGACCAGACCCAGAGCGAAGAGAACCTGCAACATTTGTATTACGAAATGACACTGTTTTGTATTGTCAGATTCCTTACACAGCGTCAGAACTAAGTACAAGATGTTTTAGTGCAACACCGACTGCAATAGAAGCGAAGAGAATCAGTAACAATACGATTTCATCTAGATTAGGCATTCCTCCCTGTCACAATGCCTGCAATGGAAAGTCTACAGAATTGAAGCTAAAGTTTAAAAATCTGAATATGCTATTCCACATCGCTGTTACCATCCTATACAGCGTCGAATCTATTCCACAAACTAAGCATTAGAGTTTAATTTGCAAGAGACTCACCAGAACCTTCATGCTTGCGAGATTCAGGGGAGCAACTGCTGCTTGTCTGTTGCTCGGACGGCAATTTATACCTCGGGGCCGTGAGGAGCAGCGGTTCCTTCCCCGTCCTGCCTGATGCTCTTGAACCTGGTGCCATTTTGCTTGATTTTTTCATTAAGAGGTTTTCCACGCGCTCTTAAGATAAAATGTTTACTTTATGTATGCTAAACATTTATTTATCTATTTTACATACACAATTATTTGATCCTGAATCTAGACGAATTTGTAGGATATAATTGTCGTTTTTTCTAAACTCCTTTTACTTTTGTTTATATTTACATTTTGTTTATGTTACTTTTGTATTTTTTTTCATAATTCCAACTATAATGATATTTTTACAATCATAATCTTCATGACCCTCATTATCGTCCTTATAAAAAGGATAATTATTATCATTACCATTATCATCATTGTTGGCTTTATTGTTCCATGATTATGATCTATACTAATGCCAGAGGTATGATCAACGCCAATGGTGCTGTTATTAGTGTTATTTTAATTATCATAAATTCATATGGGTGTCATTATTATCATGGTCATTATTTTTATTATCATTATT
This sequence comes from Penaeus vannamei, assembly GCF_003789085.1. NCBI lineage: Eukaryota > Metazoa > Arthropoda > Malacostraca > Decapoda > Penaeidae > Penaeus > Penaeus vannamei. The sequence continues at coordinate 947,048 of NW_020870796.1, forward strand.
TTTTACCGTTAGTATTATCATTATTATTTTTAACCGTTAGTACTACCATTATTATTTTTACTGTAATTATCATTATTATCATTATCATTGTTATTATCACTTTTTTCTTTCTAGTCTAATTACCATTAGTAGTAGTAGTGATATTATGATGATTATTATCACTATGATCATCATTATCATTACTGTTATTACTATTGTTGATGCAACAAAAATTATCATTAGTATTATATCATTACTTAATAGCTGTCTTGAGCTTTAATGCTTTCTCCATTTTAAACCTTCATATCCTCTTTAACAAGTAATATTATAATGATTGGTTTAATATTTGCCAATATTATTCACAAAAGTTTCATGGCTGCCATTATCAGAACCATTATTGCTACTGTTCTTATCGCTATCGCTTCTATCATTAATATTCTCAATATCATTATAATTGTTGTTTTTACCATTATTATTATCATTGTTCCTACTGTTATCATTGCCTTCGAATCATGAGAGAATTTAAAAACCAACGGAGATATGTGAATATTTATACAATCTTCTGTTGTTACTTATTTGGATATCATAACTGAAAACTATATTATGATATCTTTTACTAATAAAAGAAAATCAAATAAATGTATCAATTACCCTAGATCACACTATCATTACTAGCATTAGTATTAATAAATCATTCCCATTACAATGATGATACTGAAATTATTATCATTACTACTATCTTGATCAACATTATAACCATTATTATTATCATGACTATAATAGCATTTTATAATACAGTGACAGTGAGACGAAGAGAGAAAAAATGCTCTGCGAACAGTTATATGGACGACAAAATACCTCTGTTCATACATTGGAAATGCAGATAACAAAGGAACATTGCACACTGACGTAACAAGAAAAATAAATCAGATTCAGAAGCAGCAAACGGAACACGAACAGAACCTTTGCTCCTTGTGCTGTGGGCGGGTCCATGTTACCTCATGAATATGTGATAATGGATATACATACACATGTTCATGTATGTAAGCAAATATTCCCTAACACAAACTGATAGTTGAAAGTCAACTAAAAATGTAGGAATGGCACATGTATACCCATTCAAAAATCACGCAGGGAGCTTATCCATGTTGGACATTACCATAGCTATAAAAAAAAAAAAAAAAAAAAAAAAAAAATAACTCTCCAGATGCCAAACATTTACGGAATCAGAGGCGCAACAAATTCATATCCTTGGATTCGAGACTTGGAATGTATAAGAAATATTTCTTTCCCGCTCAGAACTGGATTGAATATACATATAAATATGTTTGAGTTAGTGTGTATAATATTGCAAAGTACTACATCAGTAGCATCGGATATCTAAACTTCAGGTAATACTATAGAGATTAATTGATAAATAAAACATTACTACTTGCTGTAATTTTTTTCACATGTTTGTTTGATATTATTCATGTTTATCCCATATTGTTTAATAACGCTATTTATGCGTAAAGAATAGCCTTTGTAACTAACGGAATAAAGTCTTTTGAGTTTTACTTTGAATTCCTGGATAATCAAGACATATTCATACGAAAATAATATTATTTATTAATTACATCTGACATATTCTTTAATGTAGATTTGAAAAGGTGCGGCAAACATGACGTTCTTGGCGAGTCCTTCAACTTCACATCTAATCATCGTCCTCCTCAGCCTCCGGCACGTCGCTGCGCATTCTGGGCACAACGTTGTCGTCGACGATGCGGTAACCGAAGCGGTCGGCGACGTACTTGACGCGGTACTCGTTCCCGTCGGGCGCTACCCACGAGTACTCGCCCTCCACGGCCGTTCCTGGGACGCCCTCCTGCTCGTGCTCCATGTGGTCCTCCTCGAAGTCGATGATGTCGGAGGGTCGGGCGGCGGCCAGGGCGACCAGACCCAAAGCGAAGAGAACCTGCAACATTTGTATTACGAAATGACACTGTTTTGTATTGTCAGATTCCTAACACAGCGTCAGAACTAAGTACAAGATGTTTTATTGCAACCCCGACTGCAATAGAAGTGGACAATCAGTAACAATACGATTTCATCTAGATTAGCATTCCTCCCTGTCACAATGCCTGCAATGGAAGTCTACAGAATTGAAGCTAAAGTTTAAAAATCCAAATATGCTGTTCCACATCGCTGTTACCATCCTATACAGCGTCGAATCTATGCCACAAACTAAGCATTAGAATTTAATTTGCAAGAGAGACTCACCAGAACCTTCATGCTTGCGAGATTCATGGGAGCAACTGCTGCTTGTCTGTTGCTCGGACGGCAATTTATACCTCGGGGCCGTGAGGAGCAGCGGTTCCTTCCCCGTCCTGCCTGATGCTCTTGAACCTGGTGCCATTTTGATTGATTTTTGATTCAGATTTTGATTCCACGCGCTCTTAAGATAAAATGTTTACTTTATGTATGTTATTCGTTTGTTCATCTCTCTCCTACAAATTTGATATTGAATCTAGATGAATTTGTAGGACAAGTGTCGTTACTAATTTGATATTATTTTTTCTTATATTTTTGGAAGGATTTTTTACATTATTATTGTTAATTTTTAATCATTAATATTTTTACAATCATAATCTTCATGGCCCTTACTATCGTCCTTATAAAAATGATAATTATCGTTATTTTTGGCTTTATTGTACTTTGATTATGATCTATAATGATATCAGCGGTTTGACTAACACCAATGTTGTTATTGTTGGTGTTATTTTAATTAATTTAAATTTGTCATTATTATTATCATAGTCATTATTTTTATTACCATTATTATTTTTTTACCATCATTATCATTATCATCATTGATACTATCATTATCATTATTGATACTATCATTATCATCATTGATACTATCATTATCATTATTATCGTTATCATTGATACTATCAGTATCATTATTATCATTATTGTAATCACTTTTCTTACTGGTCTTATTATCATTTTTAGCAATGATATTATGATTATTATTATTACTATGATCATTATCATTATTGTTATAACTATTGGTGATGCAACAACTATTATCATTAGTATCATTATCATCATCCTTTCTTTAATAGCTTTCTTGCGTTTAAATGCACTTTCTTTTTATACCTTCATATTTTCTCTAAGGCTGTGTGGGATATAAATGTTCTTAATGTGAAAATGTAGTGTAATAATATAATGATTGGTCCAATATTTGTCAATATTACTCACAATAGTTATCAGCATCATTATTGCTACTGTTCTTATCATTACCGTCATTATCACTTTTACCATTAATATCATTATCATTATAATTGTTCTTACCATTATTGTTATCATTGTTCATACGGTTACCATTACCATCAAATCTTGAGGGAATTTAAAACCCACAAAGTATATAAATATTCCTACATTCTTTTGTTTTTACATATTCGGATGTGCTAATATCGATACTAATAACAAGAAAATCAAATACGTGTATCAATTAGCCCGAGACCACGCTATCATTATTAGCATTAGTAGTAATGAATCATTCCCATTGCAATGATAATACTGGAATTATCATGACAATTATCTACATCAACATTATTACCATTATCGTGACTATTTTTTTTTTTTTCTAATATTATCGTGTTTCCAGATATAACGATTTTCTTGATAATAGATGTCATTATCGTGTATGTCATTAAATATATTAGGCATAATTTACACTATGTGTGCGTGGCTTTTCTCTCTCTCTCTCTGCCACATTTTCTCAGACAAAGGATAGTACAAAGGTTTAGCTATAGAAAGGAATCTTTATTTCAGCGTTAAAAGTTTACTTTGAAACACATGTAAGTAAAACACTTTCCGGCTGTATTCCAATTCCTGCCTAGTCATCGTCCTCTTCAACTTCCGGCGCGTCGCTGCGCATTCTGGGCACAACGTTGTCGTCGACGATGCGGTAACCGAAGCGGTCGGCGACGTACTTGACGCGGTACTCGTTCCCGTCGGGCGCTACCCACGAGTACTCGCCCTCCACGGCCGTTCCTGGGATGCCCTCCTGCTCGTGCTCCATGTGGTCCTCCTCGAAGTCGATGATGTCGGAGGGTCGGGCGGCGGCCAGGGCGACCAGACCCAGAGCGAAGAGAACCTGCAACATTTGTATTACGAAATGACACTGTTTTGTACTGTCACATTCCTTACACAGCGTCAGAACTAAGTACAAGATGTTTTATTGCAACACCGACTGCAATAGAAGCGAAGAGAATCAGTAACAATACGATTTCATCTAGATTAGACATTCCTCCCTGTCATAATGCATGCAATGAAAAGTCTACTCCACAACTCTGTTACCATCCTATACAGCGTCGAATCTACTCCACAAACTAAGCATTAGAGTTTAATTTGCAAAAGAGACTCACCAGAACCTTCATGCTTGCGAGATTCATGGGAGCAACTGCTGCTTGTCTGTTGCTCGGACGGCAATTTATACCTCGGGGCCGTGAGGAGCAGGGCTTCCTTCCCCGTCCTGCCTGATGCTCTTGAACCTGGTGCCATTTTGATTTTTGATTCAGAGGTTTTTCACTCGCTCTTAAGATAAAATGTTTACTTTAATTTATGTATATTCGTTTGTTCATCTCTTTTCTACAAATTTGATATTGAATCTAGATGAATTTGTAGGACAATTGTCGTTACTAATTTAATTTTTTTTTCCTTATATTTTTGGATGTATATATATATAATATATATATATATTATATATATATATATATATATATATATATATATATATATATACATTTTACTTTTGGAAGGATTTTTTGTTTATATTATTATTGTTAATTTTTAATCATTAATATTTTTACAATCATAATCTTCATGGCCCTTACTATCGTCCTTGTTAGTGTTATTTTAATTAATTTAAATTCATGTCATTATTATTATCATATTCATTATTTTCATTATCATTATTTTTTACCAATATCATTATTATCATCATTGATACTATCATTATCATTGATACTATCGTTATCATCATTAATACTATCAGTATCATTATTATCATTATTATAATCACCTTTTTCTTACTGGTCTCATTATCATTTTTAGCAGTGATATTCTGATTATTATTATTACTATGATCATTATCATTATTGTTGCAAAAACTATTATCATTAG
>NW_020870796.1:957198-962198 GCF_003789085.1 Penaeus vannamei
GTAAATCTTGATGAGAAGGTATCAGTGATGATGTAGATGATATAATGTGGTTGATATAGATACCTATGAGCAGATGTCAGGGGTCAAAAGTAAATCTATGATAAAGTGTAAACGTATAAGGTCGATTAGGGGTGGTGAGGACCGGAAATGTCTATGTTTCAGAGTAGGTTAGTCTGAATAAAGGTACAGTACAGTGAAGTTTGTTATATATTAAGAATGGTGGTTTGCAGTATTTTACTTATTTCTAATTTATATTATGTCAAGCCATTTTCCTATATTAATTTTGCTGCTGTTAGTATGGTTAGGATATTAGTCAATATTAACGGATTTTTTTTTTCATTATCATGTGATTATCATTATGATTATCATAGTACAAATCAGCAATAGTAGGTGATACACTCCAAGCTATGTGGTATTCAAGTTCTAGAATAAAGAAAAGTAGTTTATTATTTCTTTCTTTTACATAAAAGTAACTTCGCAATATATTTAACATTATATTTCGTTTAGTCATCGTCCTCCTCGTCATCATCAGCACGGAATTCAGCGTCGTCGTCGTCGTCGTCGTCGTCCTCGGCCATTTCACCGTCGGGTTTGGCGTCACGGAACTCTGGCAGAACGTTGTCCTCGACCACTCGGTAACCGAAGCGGTCGGCGACGTACTTGATGACGTATTCGTTGCCGTCGGGCGCTACCCACGAGTACTCGCCCTCCACGGCCGTTCCAGGGATGCCCTCCTGCTCGTGCTCCATGTGGTCCTCCTCGAAGTCGATGATGTCGGAGGGTCGGGCGGCGGCCAGGGCGACCAGACCCAAAGCGATGACAATCTGTAAAAGTGAATGATGTGATTGAAGTAAAAGTTCTTGGATTTTATACATACACGCATGTATATGTATGTATATATAAACAGATATGCATATCAATGTATATACATATACATATGCATATTTATACACATATAAATATATTTGTCATGTGCATTTGTATGGATGTATATATATAGTTGGTTTTATATATACAGACACACATATGAATATATAAGAATGTATACATGTATACATTAATATATGTCCATCTGTGCGCGTACATATATGTATCAATTATATGAAACCAAAATCTTTAAAATCCACATAGCTAACCAGAACTCTCATGGTTGCACTAGCGTAAGATTTAAGCTACTGATCCCCATTGGCGTCTGTAGCTCAATATATAGCAGTCTCCCCGCCGACGACCTTGCAGGGCTGTTGGAATCCACGAGCTAGACTCCTGTTCCTGGTTCTTTTCTCGAGCATTTTGTTGTTTTTTGTTTTCTTTGGGCTGTTTTTTAATGTTTTATTTTTTTAGTTCGAAATTTCAGGTGTCCCATGGAAATGTTCTTTGAGTGATGGATGTACTTTTGAAATCTGAACATAACTATATGATTAGACCGTGTGTGTGTGTGTGTGTGTGTGTGTGTGTGTGTAACAGATTTATATGGGATAAATTCCTATTCATATCTAATTATATATTCAAAATACATCATTCGACGTATTTCAAACAGCTTTCAAGTCCATGATCGTTTGTTAATACAGACAACCCTTCATATTATCATAAATATTCAAAGGTCATTGGAATATTAAGTGAAATTATCTCGATTCATTTTCTTAGGGTGATATCAAATGCACCTGGCATCTAATCCGTTGTTGTCTATATCATCGTTATTTTTAACCATAATTAACACGAGTTATTGTTATTTTTTTCTGTTCATGTTTCATCATCAATGCTGTCGTCATTTAATTATCAGTAAGTTTATTGCTGCCGTTACTATTTTCATTGTCATTAGTAAACTGACATATTTTTTTCTATTTTATTTTATGCATTATTGTTATTCCTTTCACCACAGGAACCAGTTTCAGCACTATTACTAATATTTACTACTGCTACTGTTATCACTGTCATACACATGACTGCTATACTGTTATCATTATTACTAATTACCTGCATTATCTGTATTGTTATAATCATTATCATAAATATTTCAATTGTTAAATATTACTATCACTATGATAAACAACCATTTTCTTCTTCTGTTGATAGAAATAATCAATACTATTATCTTTATCTTAATCATTATAATTTTTGTTATGATTACCATTTACACCAATACGATGAATATCATGACAGTCATTATATGATAATGTACTGAATACTCACCGGTAATTGATGCCATTATCTTTTTCTTAATTCTATATTTTTGTTTCTAGTGTTAGGATTACAATTAATAGTGATATTATAATCATTGTTGCTATCATTATGTTTCAATCATGGAAGTTATTTTCTTTATCATTATTATTGTTATTACCATTTTATCAACACCATTATTATTACCATAAGTAGTGGTATCATCATTGGCGTCACCATTATCATTATCACGATTATCATGATCATTATTATTATCACTGTTATCATCAGCATTTTTATGATCATTGTTTTGATTATCATTATTGTTATCAGTACTGTCATTTTTACAAAAATCTAAATTGCTATCACAAAAGTGATAAACTAAACAAGTACAGTTGTTTTAAATATCATTATCATTATCATTATGCCCATGATTTTTCATTACTAATGTCATTATAGTCATCAGTGAATTATAAAAATTGCCATTACTCTCTCAAGCCTATTATCTGTCTATATCTAAACCTGTCTTAATAATGATATATATATATATATATATACATATATATATATATATATATATATATATATATATATATATATATGTATATACATATATATGTGTATATATATTACATAAATGTACGTATATATATATATATATATATATATATATATATATTATATATATATTAGATATGTATACTCTTAATATATGTATATATATATATATATATATATATATATATATATATATATATATATATATATATATATATATATATATATATATCTGTGTGTGTGTGTGTGTGTGTGTGTGTGTGTGTGTGTGTGTGTGTGTGTGTGTGTGTGTGTGTGTGTGTGAGTGTGTAGATGTATGTGTGTACATACATGCACATATGTATACCTATATATATATATACATGTGTGTAATAATATAATAGTAAATAGTAAATAGTAAATATTAATGCATGAATACCAAGTGACTGTATTTTCCTGTTCCATATTTTACTTGATTATTTGTAAGCGCTTGCAAATTAAAGTGATATAGGAAAGTTCTAAAAGTTTACGAGTGATAGATATATTTTATTAATTTAGAATTTGTGTGAGTCTCATCAGTTCTCACACTAATACTGGAATTATGTCCCTAAAGTAAGTGGTAATCAAGTTGCAGAATAAAGAAAAGTAGTTTTATTATTTCTTTCTTTTACATAAAAGTAATTTCGCAATATATTTTACATTTCGTTTAGTCATCGTCCTCCTCGTCATCATCAGCACGGAATTCAGCGTCGTCGTCGTCGTCGTCGTCGTCCTCGGCCATTTCACCGTCGGGTTTGGCGTCACGGAACTCTGGCAGAACGTTGTCCTCGACCACTCGGTAACCGAAGCGGTCGGCGACGTACTTGATGACGTATTCGTTGCCGTCGGGCGCTACCCACGAGTACTCGCCCTCCACGGCCGTTCCAGGGATGCCCTCCTGCTCGTGCTCCATGTGGTCCTCCTCGAAGTCGATGATGTCGGAGGGTCGGGCGGCGGCCAGGGCGACCAGACCCAGTGTGATAATGACCTGTCAAGACGATATATTTGACATAGGAATTGTGTTCCGATGTCTTTAAACCACATAAACTCATTGCATAATTTTACACTGAAACATATGACTTTCCAAATATCTACGAATTCAATCCTCGCTTTGTATAACATACCAGAGTTCTCATGGCTGTGTTGTGAGAGGAGACAAACTACTGAGTGCTGTCTGCGTCGGCTCCCAAATAAATAGTAGTCGCTCGCTACGACCTTGTAGCAGGGCATCTACAGCCTGCCTCGGGTTCCTGTTTCTGAACCTGTTTTTTCCCTGTTGTAGCTATAGTGAAATCTCCTTTTTCCCATTATGTCAACCCCATCATTAGGCAATTTTGTTAGAGTTATCCTTACATGATATAAGTCCAGAAAGTGATATGACACGTATCCACGGGTACGTACACACATATGTATCATCCAAAAAGTGTGTTTAAAGAAATGGTTTATCTGTGTGTGTGTATGTATACACTATATATATATATATATATATATATATATATATATATATATATATATATATATATATATATAATATATATATATATATATATATATTATATATATACATATATATACATATATAGGCGATTGCTATCTTGCAGACGTCATCCGGGTCAAACGCCGATAATAAGCACTCCGAAAGTAACCTATAGCATGAAATACCTTCCACAAGACCAAATAATACGCAGGTATGATAAATAAACATAATAAATATGCCTTATAAATGCATTGACAAACTATAGATTCCCGTGTTGCCGTTTCCATGCGTGTATATGTATATGAAAATTGATAATAAAAGTTTGTTTTCAGTTCATTCTGTGACTGTTTTCATTTTTATTTTGTGGACACGGTACTGAGTTTGTGCTTATGTCCATATATGAATATATAAGGGTGTGTGTATATATATTCATATGTACACACTCATTCACACACACACATATATATCTATAAACATATACTTGTGTGTGTGCACACAGGCACGCATACATATATATGAGCATATATATATGTGTGTGTGTGTATACATATACCAATACATGCATACATATATATATATACATATATATGTATATGTATATAGATACATATATATAAATGCATATAGATGCATATATATATATATATATATATATATATATATATATATATATATATACATATGTATGTATGCTTGTGTATACATATATATGTATATATGCATATACGTACATATATATGCATATATATATGTGTGTGTGTGTGTGTGTGTGTGTGTGTGTGTGTGTGTG
>NW_020870796.1:1002198-1004698 GCF_003789085.1 Penaeus vannamei
TGACCATACAAATGTCACGGTCATTACAAGCTGTTACGGTAACTTTATGACCCATGTTACGTACTCCCGCATGTCAGGCGTGACAGCTCTTTCGTGGACACAATAAACAGGGAAAAATGACAGAGGAGATATAACACTAGTGAGACCTTGACAGCTGTATCGCGGTCTTAGATTTTCTAATCTGGATTTTGTCACTCTAAGAAACACTTACATACACATGCAAGTGTATTAATGTTGTTATTTTATTATGTTACTATGAAGATGATAACAGTAATGATAATGATGACTATAGAGGTAATGACAATGATAACATTAATGATAATGATGAAAGTGATGATTATAACAATACTGTTATCATTATAATTTTCTAATATCATAATTACGAGTATTTTCGTTATCATAGCTAGTAACCTTCTTGTTCATATCATTATCATTACCAGGAGCGGTAATTGTAATAATGATAATAATAACAATCATCATCATCCTATTATTATCATCACTATCATTTAAGATTGCATAACTAATTTGATGATTATTATCATCATTATTATCAATACCATCATTTTTATCAATATCATTATCATTATCATTACTATTATTATTATCATTATTTTCATCATCATTATCATAATCATTATTGATGATGTTTTCAGTTATAACTTCTTGTTATTGCCATCACGACCATTATTATCATGATTGTCGTGCATACATACATACATATATATATATACATATACATCGATAATATAATAGATAGATAGATATATTATCTATATATACCTATACCTAGTATATATATATAGTGTGTATATTGTGTTGTCATACATATATCACAGTGTTATATATCTTTATATATATATATATATATACTATATATATTATATATATATATAATATATTACATATATTATATATATATATATATATACAATATGTATTATATATTTATATCATATAATTAATGATCAGATGTTTTATTATGTAATAATATCAGCATCAGCTGTATTCATGTGTTGATATACTTTTAGTTGGCGGTGATACAAAAAAATACTCTCGATAGAATAGCACAGAGCAACTTGGTAATGCTATGACGCTCATTGTTATCTTTGCTGCTATCAACACTTCTGTTACTTATGATAAAGTGATTGGTAATGATAAATGGAAACTAGATATCTTCAGTATTAGTGTTTTCTTCCCAATAGGGAAAAAATATCAGGAATTATGATAGAATTATGATAAGGAAGGTTTTCGAAATTTTCACGATCTTAAGAGGAGAAGAAATTACTACTTACATTGATATAGATTATTTATTAACACTTATTCACAATGGCATGGGTGCACTATTAAACATTTGTACTTATATTACTTCACGAGACGATTTAGAATAGAAATAAAATGAAACAGGAAATAAACACACGAATCCACATCAAGCCACAAGAATATCACATCAGATGAGACATGGCAACGACGGAAGAGAACATTCGTTGAGAAAACATTTTGCTTTCTCGTGTTCCTATAAAAGTTTTCTTCTCTCTTTATTTCACGGCGGATTAAGATTACTTTCTTTTTTAGTAATTTCTTTTCCTGTCGTATCTTTTGTCTTCTTCGTTTTTTCGATATTATGTGAAAACGTACCATTTCTTATTCCTACTCTTCATCGCAATCTACTTTCTATTCGTCATCACCTTCTTCCTCTTCCTCGTCATCAAAAGACCCCTGGTTCCCGTCCGCTGCCACGCCGTCGTGAGTGCGAGGGACGGCGTTGGACTCCACCACGCGGTAGCCGTCCTCGTCAGCCACATACTTCACGAAGAACTCCTCGCCTTCGGGAGACGTCCAGCTGCGAGGAACAAGGGTGGAAAGAGCGTCGTTTTTAAGGGGGATTTTTGGATGTTAGTGTTATATGTCGGTATTGGTGTCGCTTCAGAAACGAGTATAATGATGATAATGGAAATGATGATGTTTAGTGTCAGTATCATAATCATTACATGCAGTAACCATATAAATTGTATTGTTAAAATCATTCTTCTTTATATTCTTATTTTTAGTACTATCCCCACTACTAGTAACATTACTGCTGTTGTAACTGCTACGTATGACATTAAGGACAATAACAATCATATTATATCAATCACATTTCTCTACAATACGAAAAAAAAAATTGTCTCCTTTAACAATTTCTAGGAACACCGCCTTCCACTTAACAAATACACAGACGAACACTTAAATACATAACCAAAGAACAAACAAACAAACAAAAAAAAACTCAACGAATACAGAACACAGCTTACAAATCCCCTCCACCGTGTTAACTCGAGCCCACCTGTACGTCCCCTCGACGGAGTTCCCTGGTTCTCCCTCCTGCTCGTGCTCGTGGTCGTCGCCCTCGAAGTCCAGGACGTCGGGGCGGGCGAAGGCGAAGGCGGCGAGACCCACAAGGACGAGGAGGAGCTGGAACGAAGAAGGAGAGTGAGGTCTTGTTGCGTGGAGAGGTAAGGAA
>NW_020870796.1:1014698-1017198 GCF_003789085.1 Penaeus vannamei
TCAAAGTGATTCCTGTTACACTGCCTTTCCTTAAGGTTCCTGAATGTCCTAGAGGTTTAAAGGGTTTAGATCCCACAGGCCTAACATCTACCTCTGTCGTGTCTTTATTCTATGATATATTTTTACGTCTACTAAGTCCAAAAACGCCTTTGGCTTATTTGATTTCTTGTTTAGTTTGTCACACACGCAAATACAAAAATCTGCATATATCTCTATATCTACATACATCGATATAGATCAATATAGATCTATATCTTTATCTATGTCTATATATACCTGTCTGTTTACTTATTTATCTTTATATATTTGTGTGTGTGTGTCTTTGTATACACATACACACACACATATTTGTATATGTGTGTTTATATATATATATATATATATATATATATATATATATATATATATATATATATATATATATATATATATATATATATATGTGTGTGTGTGTGTGTGTGTTGTGTGTGTGTGTGTGTGTGTTGTGTGTGTGTGTGTGTGTGTGTGTGTGTGTGTGTGTGATATACACACTCCGAGTGCGAATTATTTAAAAACAAGTGAAAGTAGCATATGAGGGCAATTGCTTTATCGCAAAAAAGAAGGGAAAAAATGCAGTGAATGTACGCCTGAAATCCTTTGCGTCAACGAATTCGAAGTTGCAAATTTTCTAAAAATAATTACAAGTAACAAGGAATGCCGATGGAAAAATGAAACAAAGAATAGAGAGACAGAAGTAAAAGAAAAGAAATTATTTTACTCTGAAAAAGGAAATCTTACAAAATATACAAAATACTTTTAAATACAAAATAATTTAAAATAAATACAGAAATTACAAATTAGATAAAATATAAATAAATACAAAATTAGATTTAAAAATATTAAATTTAAATTTATTTAATAATAAATCTAATAAATACATTTTTTAATATAAATACTTTTAAATGGATTAGATTAGACAAGTCGGTTACGTATATCTATAAGACTATGGCTTAAAGATTTACAATAAAAAGGCACCGGAGTCCAAAAAAATATGGAATAGAGTAAATGAAATTAATTAATTTAGAATATCACTTTTAGATAGTCATCAATAGATTGATGACAGAAGAGGATACTCATAAACGCAGTGGAAAGTCAATATGCATTATTTGTATGATTCTGCATTCATTGTTTATCTAATAATCGGCTTATTAATCAAACTATGTTATTTAAAATACCCATATACCTCTCACTATTACTCGTTCGCATAACTACTTACATATTTCTTCAACTCACCCATTCTATTCATTTTTTTTTCTCTTTTATTATTATTTTAAATGATTTTTCTATTTCATGCACTTACATAACCCTATTTCTTTTTCATTTTCTGAAGAAGTCTTACGGTCACCAGTCGGACATTTCGAAACGGCTTCACTTCATCGGCTTCGCATATCTACTTATTTCATTCATTCTGTTTATTCAACTCACCTATTTTACTGTTTCTTTTATATTCATTTTGATTTTTCTGTCATGAGCGTATTTAATTTATTTATTTTATTTTTTTTTTTAACAAGGAGAACTGCTACGGTCATCAAGCTGGGCATTTCGAAACCGTCATTTCATCGGTTTCGCATATCTACTTATTTCATTAATTCTATTTGTTAAACTCACTGATTTTACTTTTTTTATTAACTTTGATATTTCTCTTCCAGGCGCTTATTTAATCAATTTCTTTTTCATTTTCTCAACGAAAACTGCTACGGTCACCAGTCGGACATTTCGAAACAGGTGACGCTTCGAAACGGCGTCACTTCATCGGCTTCGCATATTTACTTATTTCATTCATTCTATTTATTCAACTCACCTATTTTACCGTTTCTTTTTTATTCATTTTAATCTTTCTCTTTCATGCGCTTACTTAATATGCTTCTATTTCTTTTTTTTTACAAGGAGAACTGCTACGGTCACCCAGCTGGACATTTCGAAACGGCGTCAATTTCATCGCCTTTGCTTATATACTTATTCATTCATTCTATTTATTTAACTCACCTATTTTACCATTTCTTCTTTATTCATTTTAATCTTTCTCTTTCATGCGCTTATTTAATCTATTTCTTTTCTTTTTTACAAGGAGAACTGCTACGGTCACCCAGCTGGACATTTCGAAACGGGTGTCACTTCGTAAGCTTCGGGTCTCATTATGCAAACGACGGCGTTAAAAGTCCAAAAGCTGGATTTAGTACCACGGAAATATCCCTGTTGTGACTTTGTGTAGAGGGTGGGGGAGTGTGTGTGTGTGTGTGTGTGTGTGTGTGTGTGTGTGTGTGTGTGTGTGTGTGTGTGTGTGTGTGTGTCATCAATTTTAGCCATTATAATATCAATATTTTTTTTAACTATAATTGTTATTATCTTTTGCGTTATTATTATTATCATGACTATTGCTGATACGATTATCATCATCATTATTATCACAATTGTTATTATTATTATCATTATCATTATTACTATTATCATTATTGTTATT
>NW_020870796.1:1030194-1038991 GCF_003789085.1 Penaeus vannamei
TATTCTTTTTTTCTTTTGGTATTGTGTTCTCCCTTTCTTTCATACTTTTTGTTTTCTTTTTTTTTCTTTTGGTTTTATGTCTTCCTTTTCTCCTTACATTTTCTTTTTATTTTGTTATTCTTAAATGTTATAGGTCTGCCCCTCTATTTTATTTATATTTTATTTATTATTTATATATTTTTGGTTATATATCGTTCCTCCGCCATAAACTTTTTACCCATTTTTCTTTGATTTTTTTTTTATTATTATCATTTTTTTCATGTCTTCCCTTTCTCTAAATGCTTCTTTTTTTTCTTTTTCTTTCTTTGATGGGGGGGGGGGGGGGGCGAAAGGAGGGTCATAGCTACTTCGCATATTTAATAATTAAGGTTAGATTGTACAGAAGTATAATCTATATATATATATATATATAATATATTATATATATATATATATATATATATATATATATATATGTATATATATATGTATATATATATGTATATATATATGTATATATATTGTATATATATATGTATATATATATATATATATATATATATATATATATATATATATATGTATATATATATATATATGTATGTATATGTATATATATATATATATATATATATATATATTATATATATATATATATGGAATTATCAGAGTATGTAAACTTAGATTCCTGGTTCTCTTAGGTTGAATATTGTACGCTTGTAACGAGTTAATCAAATCACTTACACTACTGAGTTGAATATATAATTGTATGAGCACAAGCACCAAACACAATCACGTGAACACAAAAATGAAAATGAAACTAGCCACAACGAGAACCGAAAATAAGCGTGAAAACTTGTCAAAATTCTCTCCTGGTATCCCTTTCGGTTTTTGTCTGAAGAGGAACTCGCGAAGAGTTCGAAACGTCACGCTGATTTTCAATTCTCATCGTGGCTAGTTTCATTTTCATATAATCGTCTGTTTAAACTCACTGCACCCATGTATGTTTCTTCTGGAGGTTGTGTGGGGGGGGGGGCGTTCCTTGCAATCTGCAGGGGAAGGAAACACCAGACTTGAATCTATTTCAAGGAGTTACAGAAGAGGGTGAGAGCACACGTCTGTCTCCTGTGACCTTGACCTGCGCCGAGACAACGAGATTTGGCGGGGAATCCAGGTCACAGGCAATGTTGCTAGGTCACGTGGCCAAGGGCGATACAATATGAGAGAGGAGGAAGGAGGAGGAGGAAGGGGAAGAGGGAGGAGGTGGAGGAGGAAGGGGAAGAGGGGAGGAGAGGAAAAGGAAAAAGGAGGAAGGAGGAGGAGGAAGGGGGAAGAGGGAGGAGAAGGAAGAGAGGAGGAGGTGGAGGAGGAAGGAGGAAGAGGGAGGAGGAAGTGGAAGAGGTGGAGGAGGAAGGAGGAAGAGGTGGAGGAAAGGGAAGAGGTGGAAGAGAGGAAGGGGAAGAGGGAAGCCACATCAATAAATGGGAACCACATCATACAGTGGCAAAGTTATACATATATACATGATAAACTGAAATACAAGGTAAACCCATTTTGTAACAGATCATATGGTACAGGTTATGCACAATGTATGAGTCTTCACATATCTACAATAAGATTGATATTCAAACATATCTAGTGTATTATATGGCCGTATCAACCAGAAGTCTTATATGCAATACACAGATTAAAAATAATTCATGTTTAAATCACTTGAAGACATTAAACCACTTATCCAAGTTCTGGTATTTATCAAAATATTTCAACAGACACAAAGTACACAAGATATATTTTTTTGAATGATATAGTCATACACTTCACAATATGCAGACATCTTGACAATTCAAAATGAGGAAGAGAGAGACACAAAATAAGAATATTATTACTAAAACAGCGATAACGATAGTGGTAATAACACGCAATAATCATTATTATTTTTTTGTTATTCAAATCAAATATTTGTGTCTCTGATGTCAATTAAAAGCTTTCGATTAAGTCTCGATATTATCCGTAAAACAATTAGCATTATTCATTTTTATCGTTACCTTTATACAAAAAATGCCATGAAATTAACTTTTTGTCTTTGTAGATGTATGAATAAAATGCTTTTCTCATTATTTAGACGAAGAAAAAAGTCAAATTACGTTTAACAAAACAGCCAATTCATTATTTTCAGCTAACAACTATTTCTCCCTATTTCATTCATATATTTTAAAGCAGTTTACAACGAACCAGTCTTAGAAATCTCACTTTATCTATTTGCAAACAGCTAACAACAAACAGTACACTTATTTTTCCTTTCTTTTCGTTCATTAACTTCCTATAAAACACCATTCACTGTCTCTCTTAAGTGGCGAAGAGGTGTAAATAGCCCATGAAAGTGGCTGAAGCTACACTGTGTCCCCTGTAATGCCTTCTCTTTAACGAGGATGGCACCTCATTGGGCCAATAAATGCCTTTGGTGTCGGGGAGTGCCTCCTGCCGGATTTTTTTTGGGGGGGGTGGGGGGGGGGGGTTGGGGGGGGGGGGGGGTTTAGGGGTCTGGGTTGTTACTATTTTTGTAGGTTTTTGGGTTGTCTCGTCTCGGGTTTTGGTCTCTCTCTTGTTGGTTTGTTTTTTAGTTTGTCTGTCTGGATGGATGGCTGTCTCTCTCTTTCTCTATTTCTCTCTCTCCTCCTCTTTCTTTCTTTCTCTCGCTCCCTCTTCCTCTTCATCTCTTTTTCTCCTCTCTCTCCCTCTTCCTCTCTTTCTTTCTCTCTCTCCCTCTTCCTCCTTCATATCTTTCTCTCTCTCTCCCTCCCTCTCCTCTCTCTCTCTCTCTCCTCATTCCCTTCTGTCTCTCTCTCCCTCTTCTCTCTTTTCTCCCCACTCTCTCTCTCTCTCTGTACTCTTCCTCTTTCTCTCTCTCTTCCTCCCTCCCTCTTTCTGCCCTCTTCCTCTTCCATCTTTCTCACCCTCCCACTTTCAACACCACGATCTCCAAACACTAAACACAAACCATTTCATTCACCCTTCCTTACCCTCCCCAAACCCCCCCCTCCCCCACCCACCCTCTCTCCCTCCCATCCCATTTTATTTCCCCCCACCATTCATTTCACTCTCTCGCCCCCCCCCCCCCCCCCCCACCGCAAAGACCATTTCTCCCAGACGGCCAAACACTCCAAATAAAGCGAGAGAGAGACCGCAAGTTCGTTATATACGTCTGCCTCTATTTTTTTTTTGTTTGTTTGTTTTCCTCCCGTGGCCGAGACTAGACCGCCAGTGTGCTTGTGAAACGGCAGTTGTATCGAATTGGTGGTAATTGCGGTAACCTCCAATTGAAACAAATGGTCGAGGTTGGGACACTTGAGTTCGGCAAAATTCGGACTTGGGGAGAGGGAGAGGAAGAGGGAGAGGGAGGAGGAGGAAGGAGAGGGAGAGGGAGAGGGAGAGGGAGAGGGAGAGGGAGAGAGGACAGGGAGGGTGGAGGAAGGGAAAGAGAGAGAGCAGGAAGAGGAAGAGGAAGAGGAAAGGAGAGGGAAGGGGAAGGAGAGGGAGAGGGAGAGGGGACAGGGAGGGGGATGAAGGGAAAGAGAGAGGAGGAACAGGAAGAGGAAAGGAAGAGGGAAGGGAAGGAGAGGAAGAGGAAGGGAAGGGAGAGGGAACAGGAAAGAAAGAGAGAGAGAGAGAGAGAGAGAGGGAGGAGGAAGGGGAAGGGAAAGAGAGGAGGAAGGGGAAGAAGAGGAAGAGGGAAAGAGAAAGGGAAGGGAAAGAGAGGAACGAAGGATCAGGGGAATAGGAAGAGGAAGAGGGAGAGCGAACAAAGTGGAGAAGATGGAGAAGGGGGAAAAAGAGGAAAGGAGGGATGAGAAGAGAAGTGGAAGAAAGACGCAAAATTGTCGAGATGGACACTTTACTTCAGGAAAATTCAGACTAGGGGGAGAGGGAGAGGGAGAGGGAAGGGGGAATGAGGAGAGAGGAGGAAAGGGGAAAGTGGAGGAAGGAAATGAAAGGGAGAGGAAGAGGTGGAAGAGGAGGAGGGAAAGGAGGGGAAGCAAGAGGCGGAGAAGTGGTGAAAGAAGGAAGAAGTGGAAAGTAGAGGAACGAAGGATGGCGAAGAGGTGGAAGAAGGAAAACGAAAATTAGGAGGATGAGGATGAGGAGAAGAAGAGAAGAAGAAGAAAAAGAAGGAAATAAAAAAGAAGAAGGAGAAGTAAAGAAGAAGGGGAAGAAGAAACAGGAAAGAAGAAAAAAGAAAAAAGAAGAAGGAGGAGAAGAAAAAGAAGTAGAAGAAGGAATAGGATGAACTAAAAGAACAACCAGAATAAAAGACAAGGAAAAAGGAATACGGAAAAAGAAAATACCAAAAAAAAAAACAAAAAAAAAACGAAGGAAGGAAGCAAAGGAGAAGAAACAAAAGGAAGAAGAGAAAGAGGGAATAATAACCGAAACAAACAAATTATCTCCATAAATTCTATAAAGTCGGCCAATTTCAATCCATTTACTGATAAAAAAAAAAGGTCTTTCGTGTAAAATGCTTTCCAAGACGTGATTTATAAAGACAATTAAATTGGACAGGTGAAGGCGGGCGACTTACCTGTCCATAGATCACGGGATAAAGTGTTGAACTGAACTCGTGTTTTGGGTTTGGGGGTGTCTTTGTTCCTTTGTTTTGGGTGTTTTTTTTTGTTGTTGTTGTCTTTGTGAGGTGTGTGTTTTTGTTCCTTTTTTTTTGGGGGGGGGGGGTTTGGGGGTGTCTTTGTGAGGTGTGTGTGTGTGTTTGTTTGTTTGTAGGTGTGTGGTTTTGTTCTTTTGTGGGGTTTTTTTTTTGGGGGGGGGGGTTTGGGGGTGTCTTTGTGAGGTGTGTGTTTGTGTGTTTGTTTGTTTGTGAGGTGTGTGGTTTTGTTCTTTTGTTTTGAGTGTTTTTTTTTTTTTTTTTTTTTTTGGGTTTTTGTGAGTTTTTTTTTTTTTTTTTTTTTTTTTTTTTTTTTTTTTTTGGGGGGGGGTGTCTTTGTGAGGTGTGTGGTTTTGTTCCTTTTTTTTGGGGGGGGGGGGGCGTTTGTTTGTGTGTATGTTTGTTTTGTGTTTGTTTGTTGGTTTGTGTGGGTGTTTGTTTGAGGTGTGTGGTTTTGTTTTTTTGTTGGTGTGTTTTTTTTGGGGGGGGGTGCGTTTGTTTGTGTGTATGTTTGTTGTGGTTTGTTTTGTTTGGTTGTTTGTGTGTTGTTTGTTTGTGTGTGAGTGAGTGAGTGAGTGAGTGAGTGAGTGTGTGGGTGAGAGTGTGTATGTGTGTGTATGTGCGTTTTTTTGTGCGTGCGTGCGTACCTGCGTGCATGCGTGAACAGATGAAGATACACAAACCAACTTCTATTAGCAAACCCCCCCCCCCCTTCTTCCCTACACTAAAATTCACACCCAAAAACCTCCCGACTTTTTACCGGCTTCCCCCCAAAAAAACGGGGGGGGGTAGGAAGAGGAGAGAGAGGGAGAAGGGAGAGAGAGGGAGAGGGAGAGAGAGTAGACAGAAAGAGAAACAAGAGAGAGTTAAACAAGCGCCCATCATCATCAAAAGCCGATTGGCGAATCATGATAGATTTGCAAACCTAATCACTTCACGGTCCAGCTGCTTCCGCTGAGTCGACTAAAAAAAAAAAACTTCGAAACAAAAGACAGTCGGAATCCACGCTTTTTTTTTTTTTTTTTTTTTTTTTTTTTTTTTTTTTTTTTTTTTTTTTTTAAGGGTCAAATTGGATGACTTTTTTTTGCCGGAGGAAAAAATGTTTTGTAGAGTGTTAAGCTTTTTAGTCTAAAGAATAATTTAACTTTGAGTCGAAGCGTCGATTTTTTTATTGTTATATATATATATATAATATATATATATATATATATATATATATATATATATATATATATATAGGCCTATATATTTGATTTGTATTTATTTTGTTCTATCTATTACTATTATTATTACCATTATTATTATTTCTTATATTATTATTATTATTATTATTATTATTATTATTATTATTATTATTATTATT
The DNA here is from genome assembly GCF_003789085.1 of Penaeus vannamei. Classification (NCBI taxonomy): domain Eukaryota; kingdom Metazoa; phylum Arthropoda; class Malacostraca; order Decapoda; family Penaeidae; genus Penaeus; species Penaeus vannamei. The sequence continues at coordinate 1,036,191 of NW_020870796.1, forward strand.
ATTATTATTATATTATTATTATTATTATTATTATTATTATATTATTTTATTATTAAAGAAATCGTTACTAGGGAAATGTTTTTTGTAGTAAAATCATGAATATAGGAAAAAAATCCTCATAATACAAAAAAAAAAAAAAAAAAAAAAAAAAAAAAACTATACAAAACAATCCCAATTAAAAAAAAAAAGACAAGACTGCACAAAAATAAAATTTATCGAACCTTTAATAATGTTAAATATATTTTTAATATTGCTTTAGAAATAGGCCTAGAACTCCCCCATTCGACGACAATATCCGCTATTAATCTATCTAATAACCTATTTAAATAATAATCTATTTAATAACCGCGTTCTCCACAACCCACGGATTGACGTTGCAATGTGCAATGTGCGGCGACTTGCAGGGGGGGGGGGGTTGAGGGAAACTTGAGGCCATTATTGCTATAGTTATATAAAGTTGTAAGTGCAATATCAGACAGGCACACGTTATCAGGGGGGGGTGGGGGTTTGGGTGGGTGGGGGTTCGGGGTTTGGTGGGTAGGGGTGTTTTTTTTATATGTGTGGTTTGGTTCTGAGGGTTTGTTTTTGGTTTCGGACTTTGGGTTTTGGGGTTGTTGGTATTTTCGGTTTTGGTTTTATTTTTTTGGGTATGTGCGTGTGGTGCTGTTTTCGGTTTTGGTGGTATGTGTTGTGGTGTTTGGTTTGTGTTGTGGTTTGGTGTTTGTGTTTGTTGTTGTTGGTGTGTGGGGTGTGGGTGTTTTGTGTTGTTGGGGTTGAGGTGGGTGTGGTTGGGTGTAGTCCATCATGGCAACGGAGTTGTAGTGATGGTTTTGCCTGAGATGTTTGTGGTTGCGATACTTAGACCGGTTGTGGGGTGGGCGGGGGGTGGGTTGGGTGGGGGTGGTGGGGGAGGGGGGGGAAGTGGTTTCATGTAAGATAAGGCTTGGTTTGGGTTGGGTGGGTGGAGGGGTAGGGGTGGGTGGGTGGTTGGGTTATAGGAAGGGTAGGGGGGAGGGGTTTGAGGGTTTCATGTAGATAAAGGCTTGTGTTTGGTTGTGGGGTTGGGTGGGTGGGTGGGTTGTGGTGGGGGTGGGTGGGTGGGGGGGGGTGGGGTAGGGTTTGAGGGTTTCATGTAGATAAGGCTTGTTTGGGTGGGTGGGGGAGGGGGGTGAGGGGGTGGTGGGTGGTGGGTTATTAGGGGAGGGTAGGGGGGAGGGTTGAGGGTTTCATGTTAGATTAAGGCTTGTTTGGTTTGGCTTGTGGGTTGGTGGTGGGTGGGTGGAGGTGGGGGGTAGGGGGAAGGGGTTGAGGGTTCATGTAGATCAGGCCTTGTTGGGGTGGGTGGGTTGGGTGGGGGGGGTGTGGGGGTGGGTGGGTGGGGAGGGGGGGGAGGGTTGAAGGGGGGTTGAGGGGTTTTCACATGTAGGATAAAGGCTTGTTTGTTTGGTTGTGGGTTGGGTGGGTGGGTGGGGGAGGAGGAGGGAGGGTGAGGGTTTCATGTAGATAAGGCTTGTTGTTTGGTTGTGGTTGGTGGGTGGGTAGGGTGGGTGTGGGTGGGTGGGTGGGTGGGTGGGGGTGGGTGGGGGAAGGGTTGAGGGTTTCAATGTAGATAAGGCTTGTTTGGGTGGGTGGGGTAGGGGGTAGGGGTGGTGGGTGGTGGGGAGTTGGGGTGGGGTGGGTGGGTGGGTGGGGGGTAGGGGTGGGTGGGGAGGGTGGTGGTATTGGAAGGGGGGGGGTTGAGGGTTTCATGTAGATAAGGGCTTGTTGTTTGGTTGTGGGTTGGGTGGGTTGGTGGGTGGGGGGTAGGGTGGGGTGGGGTGGAGGGAGGGTAGGGGGGAGGGTTGAGGGTTTCATGTAGATAAGGCTTGTTGTTTGGTTGTTGATTGTAGGCGTAACTTGACAAGGGTTGTTGGTAAGTGTAGACGAAGCTTTGTTGTCTGGTTGTTAAATGTTATGTTTGACAAGGGTTTGTTGGTTAAGTGTAGACAAGGCTGTTAAGTGTAGATAATGGTTGTTGTTAAATGTAGACAGGGGTTGTCAGATGGAAATAAATAGTATTAAATGTAGGCATAGCTTGTTAAATGTAGATAATTGTTAAATTTAGGCAAAGTTTGTTGTTAATTATGCATATCAACCGAGTTGATATGCATATCTATACTGATAAATATGCATTTATTTATTCATTTATACATGTCAAGTATACTCTATATCACACTATATACTATTTTTACTACACCCCAATATTATATGCACTATTTTTTACTACACTATATACTATTTTTTATTACACACCGATATTATTCTATATACACTGTATTTTCTACTAACACTATACCACTATATACTCTATCGGGCCGGTTTGTTAAAATTGCGGCGAGGCCTCGCGCAATTTTAAACAACCGGCCGATAGAGTATATAGTGTAATAATATCGGTGTGTAATAAAAATAGTATATAGTGTAGTAAAAATAGTGCATATAATATTGGGGTGTAGTAAAAATAGTATATAGTGTGATATAGAGTATATAGTGTATAGTGTAGCAGAAAATACAGTGTATAGAATATCGGTGTGTAGTAAAAATAGTACATAGTATAATATAGAGTATACAGTGTATAGTGTAATAGAAAATAGTGTATATAATATCGGGGTATAGTAAAAATAGTATATAGTATAGTATAGAGTATACAGTGTATAGTGTAATAGAAAATAGTGTATAGAATGATAATATCGGGGTGTAGTAAAAATAGTATATAGTGTATAGTGTAGTAAGAAATAGTTGTATAGAATATAATACCGAGTGTA
>NW_020870796.1:1048934-1051434 GCF_003789085.1 Penaeus vannamei
CTCTTCTCTCTCTCTCTCTCTCTCTGTCTCTCTCTCCCTCTCCCCCCCCACTCTCTCTCTTCCTTTCTATCCTTTAAATAACGCTACTAAATATAGCGACATCGAACAAACCTCATATTAAAAAGTAAGTCCCTTTTGAGAACCGGAAATACCATCCATTTTAAAAGAAGAATTTGAGGTAAACATATTTCCAAATATGGCCGACCTTTTACCGGCTCAACGGCTTATTTCTCAATCGGATGGAGCGAGGTGGCAACCCTAGTGACGTCACAGCTATTCGTTATTTTTTGAATTGCTACTTTCCGTTGAAGAATGTAGGTTATTTAATGGGTTCTGTCTGTCTATCTATGTATTATTATATTATATCATTATTTTACTTTGATTTATCTCTAAACTGTACGTTTGCAAGTAAGATTAAACAGTGGTGATAATAATAATGATAGTAATAGCAATGATTATGGAAATTATAATGAAAACAATAATGGTGATGATTATAATAATAATAATAATAATAATAATAATAATGATATTGACAATGACAATACCAATGATAATGATAACGATAATAATGATGATAAAATTGTATGATAATAGTGATTAAATGATGATAATAATTATTATAGTGATAATAATGATAATATAATAAAAATAATAATTAATAATAATATAATAAAAATAATATAATAACAGGAATAATGATAACAATAGTAATAAACAATAATAATAATAATGATAATATTGATAATGGTAATGTTCCTAGTAATGATAATCCTTATAATGAGAACAATAACAACAAAAACAATAATAACAGTAATAACAATACTAATGAAAAAATGATGATAACAACAATAACAATGTCAACAACAAGGATAATGATAAACAAACAAAAATGAATTAATCAAGTTAATAAAACACAAACTTACCACGTACATTTAACCTGTCATACGCGGTGAGTGACACCTGGGGAAAACCCTTGACATAAAACTATAGTGACAAAGTTCATGACAAATTCCATATCTGTCAACCGTGACTTTTGCCGGGAAATGTCATGGATTTTATAACGACGACAATTTAAATGATAATGATGATAGTGATGATAGTAATTAGAATGATTAAAATGACGATAATATTAATACTTATAATGATGGTGATGATGACAGTATTACGTTTATCAATATTATCCTTCGTAATAGTAATAGTAGTAGTATAAGTAGTAGCAGTAGTAATAGTACTAGTGTTAGTATTTGTAGTCGTAGTAGTAGTAGTAGTTAAGTAGTAGTAATAAGGATAGTACTATTAATAGTGGTAGTGTCATTTTTGTCATTATTTATCATTATGATTATGTCCTTACTACTTACTACTCTTATTCTTATCATTATCCTTATTCTTTTTATTCTCTCTCCTCCTCCTTCTCCTCTTCCACTTCCTCCTCTTATTATTATCACACTATTTCCTTTTCTTCTTCTTTATCATTATTGTCATCGTCATCTTCATCACTTTCTTCATCTTCTTCCTTTTGCTCCTCCTCCACTTCCTCCCTTTTTCTTATTCTACTCCTCCTCCTTCTTCTTCCCCTTTTCCATCTTCTATATCTTTCTCCTCCTCTTCTTCTTCATCTTTCTATTCCTCTTCCTCCCTCTCTTTCTTCTTCTCCTCCTCCTCTTCCTCCTCCGCCTGTCCGTCCTGCCTTTTGTCATTTCCTCCTCCTCCTCCTATTCTTCTTCTTATTTTTTTCTATCATCTCGTCCTCTTCGTCCTCCTCCTCCGCTACTTCTTCCTCCTCCTCCTCCTCTTCTTCTTCTTCTTCATATTCTTTATTATCTCCTCCTCCTCCACTACTTCTTCCTCCTCCTCTACATCCTCCACTTCCTCCTCCTCTCTCTGCTCCTCCTCCTTCTCCTCCTCTCCATCCTCCCCTTCTTTCTCCTCCTCCTCCCTTCTCTTCTCCCTCCACTTCTTCCTCCTCCTCTCAATCCTCCTCCTGCTCCTCCTCCTCCTCTCCATCCTCTCCACCCTCTCCTCCTCCCCACTTCCTTCCTCCTCTTCCTCCTCTCTCCTCCTCCTCCCTCCTCTTCCTCCTCTTCCTCCTCCTCCTCTTCCTCCTCCTTTCCATCCTCCCCCATTTCCTCTTCCTCCTCTTCTCTATCCTCTTCCACTTCCTCCTCCTCCTCCTCTTCCTCTTCTTCCTCTTCTCCCTCTTCCCCCTTCCAAAGAGATAGGACACGAACACCCCATGCAAGTCCTCCGGGCCGTGAGATAGACGTGCAATTGTAGATGTCATGCACTGTGTCTCTCGCATGACGACAGAAAACGTAGATCGGGTGTAATTGAATATCTGGAAGGGGGGGAAAAAAGTGGTGAATGGAATCTGGGGAGTAAAGTGGGGGGGGGGGGAAAAGAGAGAGAGAGAGAGACAAAAAAAAAATGAGGGAGAGGGGGAAGGATGAAATTATTGAGAAGGTCAGATTACGGTTTGGGTGGAAGGGGGATGGGAGGGAGG
>NW_020870797.1:0-10000 GCF_003789085.1 Penaeus vannamei
TAATATGAACATATATATACATGCTTTGCAGAGTTTATGATAATGATAAAATTATGACAATGATAATGATTTTTAAAAAATGATGAGAACAACACACGATAAGCAAGAAATATAACTTATTGATGGCATATTTTTAAAAATGCATTCATCACAAGAAAATGGAGGAAAAAAAGTCTATCGAGTATAATGATGAATAATAGACAGTAAGAAAGACCAGAACATATGAAACCTTCTATATTCCGGAATTCTCAAATATTCGGCATTTTTCCTTGTCCGGCAAAAGCAGTGTCCGCGAGAGATGGTGTTGGATAATTCGGCAAGACATTTGTTCATATTTTTTTTTCCTCTTTAGATACGATTTCGCTGATATAAGTTTTTAGTAAAATATTTGCATCCTTTGTTTTTTGTGTAGATATATAGATATATAGATAAATAGATATATATATATAGATATATAATAGATATAGATATATAGTATATAGATATATAGATTATAGATATATAGCTAGATAGCTAGATAGATATATAGATATATAGATATATAAGATATATAGATAAATTAGATATATAGATGTATAGATGTATAGATGTATAGATGTATAAATATATAGATATATAGATATATAGATAAATATGCCAATTAGGTATCATACAGCATGTAAATTTAAGTCGTCAGTTATTAGAAATATAAAATTAGACATTATATACATTATTTTCAATATTTACATAAATAATTACATGATTTTCATTAAATAAACAAATGATTACTCTGGTAATTATTTAAGATGCTATTAGAATAACATGTGTTTTATTAGATATTGAAATACATAAGTGATGAATTTATAAGAAAGATCATTACATAACTTTCTTAACCATATACCTCTACTGACATTTTTTCTCGTGTTCATTTCGCTCTCACTGTTTTACTTTCTCTCTGTCTCTTTGTATCTCTTTCTCTCTCTCTCTCTATCTCTCCCTCTGTATGTTTTGCTCTACTCTTTGTGTCTCTCTTCTCTCTTTCTCTCTCTGCTCTGTTTTTCTCTCTCTTCTCTCTGTATCGTTTGTCTCTCTCTCTGTCCTCTTCTTCTCCTTCTCTCTGTCTCTCGGCTATCGTCCTGACAAATTATCACACTATCCGATCACCACTCCACACATCCATCTACACTCATCATCCATGTCTCTCATGTCATTCTCACTCTCATCCCTACGAAACTTTACTATATCGTACCACTCTCACTACCTCACATACCATCAGTCTAGCCCCTCCTTCAGCTTCCTCCATCTCTCTTCGTTCTTTCCCTCTCCTCTTCTTACATATAACCTTCCTTCTCTACACCTCTCTTACATCTTACTCTCTCCACTCCTCATCACATTCTCATCACTCGCACACATAATCCATCCCTCTGCACTTCCTCTGATTAAATCATCCACTCCTACTTACTTAATCATTAATTTCACGCCTCATGGTGCTTAACTAACCTAAGACTTTCATTCACTTCTATTCAACCCTATCACACTCAACTCTAATCTGCCCTTTCTCCAAACTTTCTTTCCTTCCTTTCCCCCCTCTCCCTCTCATCCTATTTCTCCCCTTTTCCTTCTCTTTTTTATTCCTTCTCCTTTATTCTCACAACTCACTAGCTCATACATCCTCCGGGAGGTATCACTATATTGCATTTTCTCATCACTTATCTCTCATTATCACACCCATCTCATCAATCACTGTTCACACTATCACCCCTGTCCGCTATCCTCTCGCGTCTCTCCATTTCTCCCTTTGCGCTTATTTTCTCTCCTCTTTCTCTCTTATTTCTCTCGTTCTCTCTTTCTCTATCATCACCTCTCCTCCATTTTTATCTTCTCTCCCTTTCTCCTTGTTATACTACCCCGACTCTACTTCCTTTATCAATTCTCTCCTCACACTTTAACCCTCTCTCTCTCTCTCCTTCCTCTCCATTCTCTCTCTTCCTCCCTTTCCCGCCCCCTCCCTCAACCCTCCCTCTCTCTCCCCTCCTCCCTCTCACCCTCCAAATTCTCCTCTCCACCACCCCTACCCTTTTTCTTTCCTCTCCCCCCCGCCCCGTCTCTTCCTCTATCCTCCCTCCCTCCCCCCCACTCTAACTCACCTCCATCTCTCCCTCCCCCTTCCTTCCCCCCCTCACCCCCCCCGCCCGTCTCTTCCTCTCTCCCTCAACCACCCTCCCCACCTTCCTTCCTCACATCCTCCTCTCTCCCCATACCCCCCCACTCTAACTCAACCTCCCCCTCTCCCCATCCACCCCCACCCACACTCTTCCTCCCTCTTCTCTCTCCCTCCCTCCCCCCACCCCTCCTCCCCACCCTCCCCCCTCTCTCTCTCCCTCCTCCCTTCCGCACCTGTTTCCCCTACCTCGCAGTCAATCAATGGGAAGCGAAACTCCCCTTAATGGACTGATGGAAAAAGGAAGTGACTTTGGGGATCGAAGCCTCACACCAGAGTCAACAAGGCACGCACACATACGCACACACAACACACGCGACACGCACGTACTTACATACACATATGCGAACAGTACTTATATCTAATATACGATACAGCACACGTGCACGCACACATGCGCCATATACGCACATTAACACGCGCACACGCCTCTACATACACATATGCGAACATGTACTTACTTCTATATACGTACAGACACTATTACTTGCATATATAGAGACATACATACACATAAATATACACTGCACAGATTATACTTACATTACTATACACACAACACACACACATACATATATTATAACACAAATAAGCGCATATATACATACACACATATTCATATACATATACTCACGCGCCACACACACACACACATACATATATATCTGCATACAACATACGCACACATAAAACACACACACACGTATTACATACACCACATATAACAGCCACACACAACACATACTTACTTATATGGTGAGACAGAGACAGCAGGAGTGGGTTAATAAATAAATTCTTTCACCTAATATATTCACCTAATTTTCACCTAATAAATTCACTTAATTTTCACCTGATAAATTCACCTAATTTTCACCTAATTTCATAAATTCACCTAATTTTCACACTAATAAGTCACCTAATTTTTCACCTAATAAATTCACCTAAATTCAAACACTAATTTTCACCTAATAATTCCACCTAATTTTCACCTAATAAATTACACTATTATAACATCTAACCTAATTTACATTTTCCTGATCAAATTTCCCTAAAATCACCTCCAAAACCTAATAATTCACTTAATTTTCTATTTTATCACCTAATCAAATTCACTAATAACATTCCCTAATAAATTCACATATTTTCACCCTAATAAGTTCACCTAATTTTCATCTAATAAATTCACTTAATTTCACCTAATAAAGATTCAACAACTACTTTCAACCACCTAATTAAATTCACCTAATAAATTCACCTAATTTTCACCTAATCACTTAATAAATATAAATTCACCTAATCTCTTGAAAAACTAAGAAAAAAAAAGTGAAAAAGTATAAATACTATTCCATATGATTTATAGCAGGTTCTACAATAATATGAATACTATAATATGTGATATATAAACCACATGACAGTTACATAACCCAAGTAAAATGAAGTCAAATCAATTTATTAAAGATTAAAGTTATAAGACTTTAATTAATATGAGCTCAATTCTCTACTGAAGTTTATAGTGTCCTTGGTCTAGTACTTTGGACATATATGTTAAATTTAGAACGTTTGTAATTTTTGTTATATTGAACAAGCGTGGAATGAATCATTGACTTCTAAATTGATCGGTTACATTTAGAAAATTTTGGTGGGTTGTTGTGTATTTGAATATTGTAAATATATTGTAAAGAGTGTAATTTGTGTTGTGTATTTGGTTCGGTCGTTTTATGTTTTAAGTGGTTTTATGTAGTTCTATCTGTCTTTTTTTTCCTCCTCTTTTTTCTTTTTTCTGTTTTTCTACATTTATGTCTCTTTCTCTCTCGTCCTCGCGCTCTCTCTTCTTTCTTTCTTTCTCTCTCGTCCTCGCCTCTCTTTCTCTCTTTCTCTTTCTCTCTTTCTCCTCCTCTCTCATCTCTCATCTATCTCTCTCTCTTCACACAAACTCAGTCTTCCATCGCACAGTAAATCAATCATCTCGCATCTCATCATCTACTTTCTCCACCTCGTACCTGTACAGCGCTCTCTGCTCTCACTCTCTATCCATCCATCTACCTCATCTCTCTCTCTTGCTCTCTTCTCTCTCTCTCTTCTTCGATCTCTCTTCTCTTTCTCTCTCTCTCCTTTCTCTAATCCCCTCTCCCTTTCGTCTCGCCACTACTTCGCACACAACTGTGCACAACCCCGGCTCTCTTCTCTCTCTCCCTCTCACCATGGTGGCATCCTCTCCTCTTCCTCTACACTCTTCTCTCTCTCTCTCTCTCTCTCTCTCTCTCTCTCTCTCTCTCTCTCTCTCTCTCTCTCTCTCTGCTTCCTCGCACGCACACCATCCGCACATGCCCACATCCTCTCACACCACGTTGCTACACATCTCATCATGTCTCTCTCTCTTCTCTCAGCATTCGCATCACACATGCGCACTACACACACACATAGTGCACACACACACATCATGTATGCACAACCACTACTCCCTCCATTGGTCACCACACTGTCGTCTCTCGTCTCTACCATTACTGCTAGCCACCTACCACATTCATGTGTTCACATCCACATTCTTCTCTCTCTCTCTCTCTCTCTCTTCTTCTCACTACTCATTCTGCCATCACACACACTTGTGCACACACACATGTCATCACACATCGTGCACATCACACGTCTGCCACACACACGTTGCACTCCACACACATGTGCCGAGCACACTCGACACATGTCTAACTCCCTCTCACCACCTACCCACATGTGCATCACCCCTCATCGCACACCCACATGGTCAGACATCAGCTCCCATTATCTCTCAATGCACACACATCGTTGCACACACGCCTCTCACATACAACCAGCTACTATCACCACATCACCCAGAGAATAATATCACTAACTTCCTTTCTTCTAACAAGAAATCAACATATTGATCAGTTTATACACCCGTAAAAAACTATTTGATATTCTATAATATTCTCACAATTAAAACCACACACCAACACACACACACCACACTACACACACACGGTGCACACACACACCAAAAAGGAAACACATGTGCGAGACTAGCAAAACACACACACATGACATGCACACACACACATTGCACAACATCACATGACGACAAAATGACACGCCAAAAAAGAACATGAAACAAAATCCAAACATCCAAATAACATACAAAGTTATGATCACAATTTTGTATTTTGTGACGTGTCTCATCCAAACAATTTCGTTCACTTGAATAATTACAGGAGTTTGAACCCTGACTGTGTGTACGGCCAGCTGTTCACAAGCTTTCAAAAAATATATTTAAAAATAGTTATGGTATTGTCTATGACATGAAATGTATTGTCTTTATCAGGAATATTGTCTATGTCAGGAATATTGTCTGTCATGAAAAGTATTGTCTATGTCATGAAAATTATTGTCTGTCATGAATATTGTCTGTGTCATGTAAAGTATTGTCTTTATCATGAATATTGTCTATGTCATGTTTAGGATTGTCTATATCGTGAAAAGTATTGTCTGTTATGAAAAGTATTGTCTGTGTCATGAAAAATATTGCCTTTATCATGAAGAGTATTGTCTATATCATGATAAGTATTGTCCATGAAAAGGATTTCTGTGTTATGAATAATATTGTCTATATATCATGAATATTGTCTATACCATGAACAATATTGTCTGTCATGAAAAGTATTTGTCTATAATCATGGAAGTATTGTCTTTTATCATGAAAAATATTGTGTATTTCATGAAATAATGATTAATATAATAATAATGGCAATGATAATAATGATAAATAGTAATAATGATAAATAATAGTAATAATATAATGATATGATATACTAGAATGATAATGATAATGATAATAATAATGATAATAATAACGAAAGTAATAATACTAATAATGATAATAATAATGATAATAATAATCATTATTATAATGATAATAATAATGATAAAAATAATAATGATAATGACAATGATAATAATGATAATAATAATGATAATGATAATAATGATAATAATAATAATAATAATAATAATAATAATAAAATAATATAATAATAATAATAATAATAATAATAAATGATAATAATGATAATATATAATAATAATAATAATAATAATAATAATTAATGATAATTCATAATAATAAATGATAATAATAATGATAATGATAATAATAAATGATCATAATAATGATATTAACACATAAGTACCAAAAAGACATACAATTGATATTGATAACAAAATCAAAAATATCAAATCACAGAAAAGTGAGAAATTCAGTATTTCTTTTTTTCTTTCTTTCTTTCATTTCCCAATTACCTTCAATTATTTTTACGTTTTTTTTTTTTTTTTTTTTTTTTTTTTTTTTTTTTTTTTTTCTAGATTTCCATTTCAATGACACCCTCCCCCCCCCACCCCCTGCAAATAGGCTATGCGTACGCTCCCAATTCATAATTCAGGGGAGGGGAGGGGAGGGGAGGAGAAGGGAAAGGGAGGGGAGGGGAGGAGTGAGAGAAGAGGAAAAAAAAGGAGGAGAGAAAAAGAAAAGAAGAGGGGAAGGAGCGAAGTGGAGAGCGGGGAAGGGTGAGAGAAGAGGAAAAAAAAGGGGAGAGAAAAGAAAGGAAGAGGGAAGGAGGGAAAGTGGAGAGGGGAGAAGGTGAGAGAAGAGGAAAAAAGAGGGAGAGAAAAAGAAAGGAAGAGGGGAAGGAGGGAAAGTGGAGAGGGGAGAAGGTGAGGAAAAGAGGGGAAAAAAGAGGAGAGAAAAAGAAAGGAAGAGGGAAGGAGGGAAAGTGGAGAGGGAGAAGGAAAAGGAGGGAAAAAGAAGGGAGAGAAATTGGAGAGGGGAAGGTGAGAAAGAGGGGAAAAAAGAGGGAGAGAAAAAGAAAGGAAGAGGGGAGGGAGGGAAAGTGGAGAGGGAGAAGGGGAGAGGAGAGGAAAGAAGAGGGAGAGATATTAAAGGAAGAGGGGAAGGAGGGAAGATGGAGAAGGGAGAAGGGGAGAGAAAAATAAAGTAGGGGAGGGAGGGAAACTGGAGAAGGAGAGAGAAGAAGAGGGAAGACAGAGGAGAGTAAAGAGAGGAAAAGGGCTGAGAGGGGTGAGAAGAAAAGGAGAAAGAGGGAAGAAAGGTGGAAGAGGGAAAAGAGGGAAGAGAAGAGAAAAAAGTGAGGAAAGAATTGAATGGAAGGAAGAAGGGAGATGAAGGAAGAAGAGGAAAAGAGGGGAGAGACAAGAGAGAAAGAGGGGAAAGGATATTTGAACGGATAAGTGGAAAAAGGAGGGAGGAATAAAGGTGAAGAGGAGAGACGGTGAGGAGGGGAAAAAGAGAGAAAAAATAGGAGAGAGAAAAGAGAGGAAGAGGGGAGGTGGAGAGGGGAGAGAAGAGGGAAAAAGAGGAGAGAGAAAAAAAGAAGAGGGGAGGTGGAGAGGGGAGAGAAGAGGGAAAAGAGGAGAGAGAAAAAAGAAGAGGGGAGAGGGAAGAAGTTGAGGGGAATAAAGAAATAAAGGAGAAGAATTGGGAGAAGAAAGAGAAAGAAGGGTGAGTGGAAGAGAAGAAAAAAGGGAAGAAGGGAGAAGAAAAAGAAAGGAAGGAGGAGGAGGAAGAGAAGAGAGAGGGAGGAAGGTAGGGTTATAGGAGATGAGTTGAAGTAAGAGAAAAAAGCAACAAGACGAAGGAGGAAGAGGAGAGATGGAGATAAGGAGGGAGAGGGAAAGAAGAGAAGGAGGGGGAAAATAGAGGAGAGGGGAGAGACAGAGGGAAGGAAGGAGGGAGGTGGGAGAGAGAGAAAGAGAGGGGGAAGAGGACAGGGGGAAGGAAGGAGGGACGTGAGAGAGAGAGAGGAGAGGGAGAGAGTGAAAGGGAATGGAAGGAGGGAGGTGGGAGAGAGAGAAAGAGAGGGGGAGAGTCAGATAGAAGGAAGGAGAGGAAGAAAGGAGGGAGATGGAAATGGTAGAAGAGAGAGAGTAAGAAAGGGAGGGTGGGAGAAAAAGAGAAAGAGAGGAGAGAGGGAAAAGGGAATGAGGAAGGAGAAAAGAGAGGGGAGAGAGATAATAGAGGGCGGAGAGGGGGAAGGGGAAGGAAGGAAGGGAGAAGAGAGGGGAGAGGGAAATAGAGGAGAGGGGAGAGAGGGAAGGGAAGAGAGGTGGAGAAACAAGAGGAGAGGGGAAATATTTCTCTTTGTTAATATGGCGCCCTCCCCTCCACCCTCCCCCTCCCCCCCTCCCTCACACAATCTCTCTTCTCTCTTTCTCTCTCTCTCTCTCTCTCTCCTCTCCTCTCTCTCTCTCTCTCTCTCTCTCTCTCTCTCTCTCTCTCTCTCTCTCTCTCCCTCTATCCTCTCTCTCTCCTCTCTCTCTCTCATATCCTCTCCTTCCACACTCAAATTATGAAGGAAAATAAAACAATTATATAAAAAAAATGATTTTGCACTTTACTTCAGTCCATTTCCACACGGTATATTAATGTCTCCCTTCCCCCCCAACCCACCCCTACTCCCTCTCCCCCTCTCTCTCTCTCCTCTGTTTGAGCGCCACCTACCACTCGTCTCCCCCCCCTTTCCCTCCCTCCTTCTTTCAACTTCCTCCCTCCCACCTCTTCCTAATTACACCCCCCCCTCCTATTCACCCTCTCATCCGATACCCTCTCTCTCCCCACCCTTCTTACCCCTCCCCTCCCCCCTCCTATTCTCCCACTGCATACCTCCTTCCCCTCCCTCCTCCCCCTCCCTCCCTCCCTCCCTCCCCCCTCACCCCCCCATCCAACCCCATTCCCCTCCTCCTCCTTCCCTCCCTCCCCTCACCCCATACCCTCCCTACTTCCCCCCCCCCTTCCCTCCCCCTCCCCTCTCCCCTCACCCACCTCCCTCTCTTCCCCTCCCTCCCACCCTCTCCCTCCAACCCTCCCCTCCAACCCTCAACCCCTCCCTCCTCCTCACCCCCCCCCTCCCCCCCCCCCCCACACCCCCACCCCCCCAACCGATGTCACAAACCCCGCCGACACACCCCTTAATTGGCGTGTCCGAAACCCTGCCTCATAATTCATTCTAATCTATATTTCTTCATAAAGTCAATTGGCACAGAAACAGACGCGGCTGACCTGGGCGGCGATAGCACTTACCGGGAGGCCGGCACGCGGGCGGCATGACCTCCCCCCCCCCCCTTCCCCTTCCCCTCCCGCCCCCCACGGCCCCGCAGCAGTGCTCGTCTCTCGGAAAGGGGGTTTTACGTTTACATGTGTGTGTGTGTTGTGTGTGTGTATGTATATATGTATGTGTGTTATATATAATATATATAATATATATATATATATATACTATATATATGTGTGTGTGTGTGTGTGTGTGTGTGTGTGTGTGTGTTCCGTGTGTTAGTGTGTGTGTGTGTGTGTGTGTTGTGTGTGTGTGTGTGTAACAACAACACACAACACCACACACACAATAATATTATATGTTTATGTATCATATATATACTATACACACATGCACACTCATATAATTATATACTATATATATATAGTATATATTATATATATGATATAGTATATATATATATATATACTACATATATATGATGTATATCATATTATATCTAT
Source organism: Penaeus vannamei (assembly GCF_003789085.1). Taxonomy (NCBI): domain Eukaryota; kingdom Metazoa; phylum Arthropoda; class Malacostraca; order Decapoda; family Penaeidae; genus Penaeus; species Penaeus vannamei. The sequence continues at coordinate 9,780 of NW_020870797.1, forward strand.
ATATATACTATACTCATAGGTTTTATATATATATAACATCACACTAACACATCACCTCTATATCTACTTATCTTACATCTTCTCTTCTTCTATCCCTATTCATATATATATCGTATACCTCTACCTCCATATACTCACTATAGGTATACATACATACACAACTACACACGATATATATATGTAACTTCATCTCTAGTATATCCTCATATATCTATCTCATC
>NW_020870797.1:15000-17984 GCF_003789085.1 Penaeus vannamei
TTGCTAACATTATAACATTATAGTTATTGTTGACATTGAAACTACTGTTATTATTGTTATCATTATCATCGTCATCATTGATATTATCATTCTCATTACTATTATCATTAATATTGGTATTATTTTCATTATTATTAATATCAAATCATTATCGTTGTTATTACTATTATCATCATTATTATTATTATTCATTATCATTATCATTGTCATTACTAGTATTAAAAACATCAGTATTATCATTGTTATTATTATCATTATTATCAATATTATCCTTATAATTATTTTCATTATCATTTCTATCATTAATGTCATTATTGTCAGTATTACTACTATTATCATTTCATATATATATACACATGTATACGTATATATAAATATGTTATAATATATATATATATATACATATATATATATATATATATATATATATATATATTATATGTTGTGTGTGTGTGTGTGTGTGTGTGTGTGTGTGTATACATATATACATACATACAAACATATAGATACATATATATATGTATGCGCGTGTGTCTATTCTTCCAACGAAGGTTCAGCCAAATCCTGTGCAGTCTTTTGTCTTTTGAGAATTCTTTGCACTTCTATTTCTTCTATAGTGTGGAAGACACGAAAGACATATTTATCGTGTCTGTCTGTTTGTCTGGATGTCTGTCTTTCCCTCCCCTTCCTATCTCTCCCTCTCCTTTCCCCTCATCATCTATTTTATCTCCCTCCTCATCTCCTCTCCTCCCTTCCTTCTCCCTCCCATCCCTCTCCCTCCCCCTCCCTTCCCCTCCCCCATTTTCCCTCCTCACCCCTCCCTTCCTTCCCCCCATCCTCTCCCTCACCCATTTTCCTTCTCCTTCCCTTCCCCTCCCCTCCCTCTTTCTCACCCCTCCCTTTCCCCCTACACCCCCTCCCCTTTCCCCTCCCTCACCCTCCTTCCCCTCCATCACCCCCTCCTCAACCCCCCTCCTCACCCCTTCCCTCTCCCCTCCCCTCTCCTCCTCCCTCACCCCTTCTCCCTCCCCTCCCCTTCCCCTCCATCACCCCTCCCCATCCCCCTCCTCACCCCTTCCCTTTCCCTCACCGTTCCACCTCCTTCTCCTCTCCTCATCGATTCGCGCTATTCCTGTTCTTTGTCTCCCGCCTTGTGGTCTTCGGTACTTACTGTTGAGAGAGAGAGAGAGAGAGAGAGAGAGGGGGGGGGTGGAAGGGAAGGGAGGAAGAGAGAGGGGAGGGAGGGGGAGAGAAGAATGAGAGAGGAGGGAGAGGGGGGAGGGAGAGAGAGAGAGGGGAGGGGGGAGGGAGAGAGAGAGAGAGAGAGAGAGAGAGAGAGAGAAGAGAGAGAGAGAGAGAGAGAGAGAGAGAGAGAGAGAGAGAGAGAGAGAGAGAGAGAAGAGGGAGGGGGAAGGGGGAGGGGGAGGGAGGGAGGAGGGGAAGGGAGAGGAAGGGAAGAGGGAGTGGGGTGAGGTTGAGGGGGGGGGAGGGGGGGGAGGAAAGGGGGGAGAGAGGGGGAAAGAGGGAGGGAGAGTGGGAGGAAGGAGAGAGAGAGGGAGGGGGAGTAGGGGGAGGGGAGGGAGAGAGGGAGAGAGAGAGAGAAGGAAAGATAAATGAAGAGAGGAGATATGCAGGAGGAAAGACACGAGAGAGAGACAGAGAGAGAGACGAGAGATCTACCAAGCGAGCGAGCGAGAGCGAGAAAGAGAAAGAGGGGGAAAAAAGAACAACAAGAGAGAGAAATATATACAAAAGGAAAATTTCAAAATACATATACACAAGAATATATTTTTCCCAACCGACCTTTTTTAAACGTACAGACACACACACATAAAGGCTAACACGCGTACACAAAAAGTCATGTATGTGTTTGTTGAGATCAAAGGGGAAACAGTTATGTTGGAACGAGGGAAAGGAATAGATAGAGAGAGAGAGAGAGACAGAGAGAGGAGGGGGGAGGGAGAATGAGAGAGAGAATGAGGGAGAATGAGAGAGAGAAGGAGGGAGAATGAGAGAGAGAGAGAGAGAGAGAGAGAGAGAGAAGAGAGAGAGGAGAGAGAGAGAGAGAGAGAGAGAGAGAGAGAGAGAGAGAGAGAGAGAGAGAGAGAGAAAGGTAGATAGATAGATAGATCAAAGCGAAAGTAGTTACTCCCCCCCCTCCTCTCTCTCTCTCTCTCTCTCTCTCTCTCTCTCTCTCTCTCTCTCTCTCTCTCTCTCTCTCTCTTCTCTCTCTCTCTCTCTCTCCTCTCTCTCTCTCTCTCTCTCCTCCTCTCTCTCTCTCTCTCTCTCTCTCTCTCTCTCTCTCTCTCTCCTCTCTCTCTCTCGTCTTTCCTCTCTCTTCTCTCCTCTCTCTCTCTCTCTCTCTCTCTCTCTCTCTCTCTCTCTCTCTCTCTCTCTCTCTCTCTCTCTCTTCCCTCCTCTCCTCTCTATCATCAATATCTCAAAATGCACACATACACACACACACTGCAGTAGCTCCGACCCCCTTTCTATTCATCGTCAAATGCTTATTCCCTCCTTTATCAAGACCTTTTTCTTCTTCTCCTGTTTATAATTCACGCAGCTGTTATCCACGTTTTCAAACAGCTCATTCATGCTCTTCATACACTGATTTATTCATCACTGTGTCATATGTTTACAGTTTTTATTCATGTGTTTGACGTATCCCCGCCGTGAAGGCCTATACGAATATGGGAGAAAGTGGGAGAGGAGGAAGGGGGAATAAAGGTGGGAGGGGAAGGAAGAGAGGAAGAGGGAGAGAGGAGAGAGTGGAGGAGATATAGAAGATGGTGGAGAAGAGGAGAGAAGGGAGGGAGGGAGGAAAGGGAGGGAGGGAGGGAGGGAGGGAGGGAGGAGAGAGAGAGAGAGAGAGAGAGAGAGAGAGAGAGAGAGAGAGAGAGAGAGAGAGAGAGAGAGAGAGAGAGAGAGAGAGAGAGAGAGAGAGAGAGAGAGAGAAGAGAGAGAGAGAGAGAGAAGAAAGAGAG
>NW_020870797.1:20943-25943 GCF_003789085.1 Penaeus vannamei
AGAGAGAGAGAGAGAGAGAGACGCAGAGTTGAAAGGTGAGAGAGAGAGACAGAGAGAGAGAGAGAGAACAGATAATCTCACACACTGAAATAAACGTTTAGATGCAGCCATATTTTATCACAAAGACATATTGTATCTATTCTACTGATTCTCTTGAGCGTAAACATATATAGTTTATATAACAAATGCTCAGAGATTCATTAAGTATAACATATATCACTTGAATTATTTTACCTGATTTTATGTTATATTAATGGACCATATAATATCATTCAGAGAGTGTTATCTTCCTTTATGCTATCTCCTTTTTAAAACACAATAGTATTGAAAATCTCAAAGTTAATATTGTCCCAGCCAGAGTTTTCAATAGTCCGTATTCTGTTCAACATGGACGCATTTGCCGCTACTGTCAGCGTTATCTTTCGGTACTTTTGCATGTCTCTGTCCCTTCGCAGAGGACCTGGCATTAATTTAAAACATCTTTCACCCGACACACAAGCAATTTTCCAGCAATCCGTTCAATTCTATGGTTTCATTGAGTATTATCTTCAATTTGGCCAGAGATTACTCTTCGTATAACCTTTCCTCGTCTCCCGTTGGCGGAACGACCGGAAAGGGGGCGTGACCGGGCGGGCTGGCTCCTCCCCCTTTGCGCGTTCCGGAACGATGATTGGTCCGCCGCTCTCGCCCAACGCGCCTATCGCTTAACAAGAGGAGATAGGTTTAACAAGCAAAGTTAGTATTGGGAAATCTCCATTTAGATCTTGTCTGCGGACCATATTACTTCATATGTACGTAATCAGCGGTCCGAACGCGCTTTTCATAATCAAACATTGAAAGAGTGGATTCCCGAGAAGTGAGTTTGTCGCCAAGCTTCTCTGCGACATGTTGACAGCTCCGCCACCGCCATCCATCGGTAAGTACGCCTCATTACCAGCGTATTTTGCAAATTTACTCTTAATTACCAGCGGCTCTGGGCTCATTAAGGGGTGCAAATGTGATAGGCACCAGCGAGATTTGATTTGTTGGCCGAGATCAGACGCCTAAGGCAAGGTTTTTGGGTTTCGTCAAGTATCTTTTGGAGGACGGCGAAGGCAGCCCACCGTCTTTTGCTCCGGAAGGTGTCCGCTCTCTGCAACCAGCTGTTCCTCCGGCGGCGACAGGTGGCTCTCCCTCCCTCCCTCAGGAGTCGCGTCACGCCCTTTGCCAGCTGGTCTAAGGTTGGCCTACAGATGGCTCGTTTTGCCAGGAGAGTCGGGCTGTCTGGAGATAATTGAGTTATCGGGAATTTTATTTTCGTGGAGTGAGCGGCTGACGCTATGCAAATTAGCCGATCCGCCGACTGACGGTCTGCCGCCGAATGGATCTAGTTCAAGCCTATTCCAAGTTCGCAAGTAAAGTGTAGGATATTCTTTTTGACGAATTGAAAACAGGGTGTTCATAGTGCGAATTCGTGAGAATGAAATAAGAATAACGTAATATAATCGTGTATTTTCGCGTGTCTAGAACTATATAGATATAAATCCGATAAGATTTAATATCAATCTTAATTCACCGACCGTGGAATTAATCAAGAAATTGTATACTCACCGCGCTGACATTTTTTAAACACAAAAATAAAAAAAACTTTTGATAGCCTCTTAAAACCGGGGACGCGACCCCCATAAAACCTCCACTCCTGTGAACTATTCCATTTAAACAAACGACGCAGCTTAAGAAAAAGTTAAAAAAAGAGAGTTACTCCAACCCCCGATTTACAAAAAAAAAAAAAACAAAAAAAAAACTCATTATTATTTTTTCTACTCGCCGTAAACAAACAACTATTTTTTTTTTAAAGAGGAGGTAATTGGTCTTGGTAATTAAACTCAAACGGGAGCCATATTATCCACAGCGGGGACGGTAAATTAGCGTGGCACTGCGGTCCGTTAGTGCCAAGCCGCAAGAACGAGTGCCAGAGTCCGTGTGCCGTTGTGAAGGCGAATATTTGTAGAGTTAAATACCTTTCTAAATATGTAGATTCGAATAAGGAAAGTGATTTAGATTTTTCGTCGGATTTCGTAAAGTATTTCAAAGTGAGATATTTCTTTTGCGGGAAATTATATATATATATAAGAAGGACGATAAGGAACGCGCTTGATGATGATAAACTCCCGTAAAATTGTAGATTAATAGAACAAAACCTAATAAAGATTAGAATTAAAGAATTAAGCGAAAAAACAATAACTAAATCTGAGAGCATTAGACAGATTGGCCGGATTTGCATTTCCGGTTTGGTTCCGACCTCTAGTTCCGTCTCCGAAATCTTTTGCACGGAGGACACAGATTAGAGATAAATCAAACCGATTTCCTTATCCGATTTCCAGATTTCTTTCCATTTCAAAATCCGATTTCGCGAAAAAAAATATATCAAAATCGCGCGGATATTCATATTAAAGAAAAATAGATACAAAAACGCGACGAAAAAAAAATATTCAAATTACACGGATACATATAATCAAAAAATAGATTTAAAAAGAGACGATAATTTGACCAAAAACACTTATCGAAGTCTGACCTACAAGCCCCTATTAATTATTTTAATGACACGGATCATTGGCTGTGTCTATCGAATATTCGGAAAATAATTAATAAGGTGTTTAGAGAGAGCCATTGATGCTGTGTCGTGTGTGTGTAGTTTTTGTGTTTTTTTTTTTACGTACACTTAAGTGGTTTTTAGAAAATTATGGGAATGCGCGAGGTCGTACGTCGGTTAAATTGCTTTTAGTGTTGTTGAAAATGTTTGTATTTTTGTGGTATTGTGTTTGTTAATTGTTATAGTTTTTGTTATTGCTGGGGTTGTTATTATCATAATTGTTATTATTATTATTGTCATTAGTATAATTATTAATGTTATGATAATAATAACTATTATTATTGTTATGATGATAATAACTATTATTATTGTTATTATCATTGTTATTATTGTTACTACTACTACTACTATTGTTATTATTACTATTATCATTATTATTGTTGGAATTATTAAGGTTGTTATTATTATCAGTATAATTATTGTTATTATTATTTTTATTATCTATTAGTATTATTATTATCATTACAATTATTATCATTGTTGATGAAAATTCAGATGATTGCAATAACAGTGATAGTGATAAGAATAATAATTATGATGATGATATTAATAATAATGATAATGATGATGATAACATTTATAATAACAATAATAATGTAATGATGCTAACAATATTAGTAATGATGAAAATAATGATAATTATGTAAATAATAATGATCATAATAATAGTGATAGAAATAATAGTAATAATAATAATAATGATAATGATAATAATAATAATAGCTTTAGTAATAGTAAAAATAGCGATACTTATATTCACTTTAAAGAATAAAATTATAGCGATAATGTCAATGTTTATAACATTCATTGCAATATTGATAATAATAATGGTACCAACAACGCCAATGATAAAAGTAGCAATAATGATAACTATACAGATAGTAGCGATAACAGTTAAGATAAGGAATATTATACGTTCAAAAAATATTCGCAAGATTATTTTGCTTGTTCATTTATCACTGTCATTGTTATTGTTGTCATTTTGTTATTCGTGGAAGTCTCTAGATAATTAACGATATTTGTTATATGTTATTACTAGTTGATTAACAATACTCTATATGTACGGTATATATGTTATTATCGTGTTATTTAACAGTCCTTTTTTAAGAAGTAAAATGTAGTTTCAAATCCAATCAATTCAGTTTATTTCAGTTACGTTTGAATACCATTTTTTCTATTTCATTTCCATTTTTTTTCATTTGAAACCCATTTCTTCCTGTCAAAATAATTTTCTTGAAGTCAAAATCAGTTTCTTTATCTCAAACTCCATTTCCACATCTCAATTTCATCTCAAAACCCATTTCACCACCTCAATTTCACCTCAAAACCCATTATTTACCTCAAAACCCATTTCTCCATCCCAATACCACACCAAAAAACATTTTAACACCTCAAAACCCATTTCTCCACCTTAATATCACCTCAAAACCCATTTCTCCACTGCAGTATCACCTCAAAAACCCATTTTTTTCACCTCAATATCACCCCAAAACCCAATTTCACCTCAAAACTATCGTTTCTCCATCTCAATTTCACCTCAAAACCCTCATTTCTTCATCGCTCATTCCCTGAAAACCCATTTCTCCACCTCAACATCACCTCAAAACCCAATTTCACCTCAAAATCCATTTCTCCACCCCAACATCACCTCAAAACCACATTTTTTTCACCTCATTTCACCTCAAAACCCTCATTTCTCCCCCTTCCTCCCGCAGGCGTGAGCAAGGACCTGGTCGACGACCTCAACAAAAATGTCACCAACAAACCCCCAGGTGGAGGCGGCGGTGGAGGAGGCGGCGGCGGCGGCGGAGGAGGTGGAGGAGGCGACGGAGGAACGTCCCTCACCCAGCTGGAATCCCCGCCGCCCACCCACACCTCCCACGCCCTCATCCACGCCCATCATCACCAGCAGGGGCCGCCCACGCTCGCGAACCTCGATGCCCAGTCTTCGGCCAACACCGGTAGCCACAGAGCCGATGTAAGTGGCTTTACGGTTAGTTTCCAAAGAGGTTTTTCCGTTTGGGGGTTTCAAAATGTTTTTTCTTTTTTTTTTTTATCGGGTGGGGATGTTATTTTTTCAGAATATTTTGTTATTTCTATTTTTTTCTATTTTTTGTTATTTTTTGTTATTTTTCTATTTTTGTGATTTTTTGTTATTTTTTCTATTTTTTGGTTATTTTTTTATTTTTATTTATCATATTTTTCCTATCATTATGATTTATTTTATTGGAGTTATTATTAATATCACTCTTTGCTAGTATTATTTATATTTTGTTGGTTATTATTATTATTATTATTATTGTTATTTATTTTGTTATTTTAATCATTATTATCATTATCATTATTGCTTTCTTGTTATTATTATTAT
>NW_020870797.1:40943-43443 GCF_003789085.1 Penaeus vannamei
GAAGAGATAAATTGGATGAAGGGAAGGGAGGAAGGATAGAAGATTAAATGTGGAAGGAAGGAAGGGGAATGTAACAGGAGGAAGTGATAAATGTGAACGAAGGGAAGTGTTAACAGTAAAGGTGGACAGATAAATGTTGGCAGGAGAAGAGGATAGGAGATAATGTCGGTCTGTAATGAGAAAGAAATGTAGCTTGTGGAAGGACAGGGATAGGAAGGTAACAGGGATAAATGTAGAAGGAAGGCGGTCTGGGAGACTGGACAAAAACGAAGGAGCGGGGAGGGAGAGCCAGAAGGGAGGGGTGAGCAGAAGGTGGAAGGATAATGAAAGGATAAAATGTGGAAGGAAGGAAGGAGAATGAGATAAAATGTGAGGAAGGGAGTGGATGTATAGGGATGGAGAGGAAGGGATAAATTGAAAGGAAGAAGGGAGAAGAGATAAATGTGAAGGAAGGGAGGGGGAATGTAGTAGGAGGAAGAGATAAAGAGATAATTCTGGAAGGAAGAAGGAGGAAGCAGATAAATGTGGAAGGAAGGCGTCTTTTTTATACACGGAGACTGGCCACGAAGGAGCGGGGGAGGAGCCAGAAGCGGAGGGGGGGTGGAGCAGGTAAGGGAAAGAATGTAAACAGGGAGAAGGGATAAATGTGGAGGAAGGGAAGGGAGATGTCAGTAGGGAGAAGGCATAGAAGAGATATATGTGGAAGGAAGGCGGTCTTTTTATACACGGGAGACTGGCCACGAAGGAGCGGGGAGGAGAGCCAGAAGGAGGGGGAGGGATACAGAAGGGAGTGGAAGGGAAAAGGGGAATGTAACAGGGAGGAAGGGATAAAGGTGCAGGGTGGAAGGGATAGAAGAGATATATCTGGAAGGAAGGGAAGGGAGGAAGGGATAGAAGAGATAAGTGTGGAAGAAAGGGAAGGGGAATGTAGCAGGGAGGAAGAGATAGAAGAGATGAATGTGCGAAGAAGGGAAGGGGAATGTGAACAGGGAGGAAGGGATAAATGTAGAAGGAAGGCGCGTCTTTTTATACACGGGAGAGGAGAGCCAAAGGGAGGGGGTGAGCAGGGTGGAAGGATAGAAGAGATAAATGTGGAAGGAAGGGGAAGCGGAGAAGAGATAAATGTGGAAGAAGGGAGGGGAATGTAGAGAGGAAGAGATAGAAGAGATAATTCTGGAAGGAAGGGAAGGGAGGAAGAGATAAATGTGGAAGGAAGGGAGGGGGAATGTAGTAGGGAGGAAGAGATAGAAGAGATAATTCTGGAAGGAAGGGAAGAGAAGAGATAAGTGAAGGAAGGCGGTCTTTATACACCGGAGACTGGCCACGAAGGAGCGTGGTGGGGGAGAGACAGAAGGGGGACGGGGAGGAGCAGGGTGGAAGGGATAGAAGAGATAAATGTGGAAGGAAGGGAAGGGAAGGAAGAAGATAAATGTGGAAGGAAGGGAGGGAATGTAGTAGAAAGGGATAGAAGAGATAAATCTGGAAGGAAGGTAAGGGAGAAGGATAGGAGGAAGGAGAAGGAGGAAAGGATAGAAAGAGATAAATCTGGAAGGAAGGGAAGGGAGAAAGGATAGAAAGAGATAAATGTGGAGGGAGGGAAGAAGGAAGAGATAAATGTGGAGAAGGAAGCGGTCTTTTATTACACGGGAGACTGCCACGAATGGCGGGGAGGAGAGCCAGAAGAAAGCGGGATGGAGCAGGAGGAAGGCGATAAATGTGGAGGAAGGAAGGAGGAAAGATAAATGTGAAGAAAGGAATGAAACAGGGAGGAGGAGATAAATGCGGAAGGAAGGAGGAATGTAGCATAGAAGAAAAATGTAAGGAAGGAAGGATGGGGAAAGGGAAAAGGAAGGGAAGGAAGGAGGAAGAATAAATGTGGAAGAAGGAAGGAATGAAACAGGGAGAAGAGAAGGGAATGAAACAGGAAGGATACAAGAGATAAATGTGGAAGGAAATGGTGCTGGAAATGGTGACGATGATGATGTGGATGGGGATAGAAGTGATGAAGGTGATGATGGCAATGAAAATCATGATTGCAGTGATGATGATGGTAGTGTAAGGTGTCATCCCACAGCCTGGCATCTTCCCCTCATCTCATCTCACTGACAGGCCTCCCACAGTCTCACCCCCCCCCCTACCTGACCTCACGCAGCCCGGTCAACGCTAACTGGAATTGTTGTTTTCATGTTTTTGTTGTTGTTGTTGTTGTTGTTGTTGTTGTTATTGTTGTTGTTTGTGTGTGTGTGTCCATATGCTGACTTATTTTCGTTTTATCATTCATTTTACGTTGGTTCATATAGGTCATTTTTGTTTGAGTTTGACCTTTGACTCCGTAGTCTTAACTGCGATTCATTACTAAATAAATAATTTCTCTATTCTTCTCTGAGTTTGAGGGTTAGTTTTATCATTTAAGATAATCACTTATATCTATTTAACTTGTTTGTCCATTTTCCTACCTAGGGAAGCTTTGTTCTGATTTAAGAAATGTCTGTTTTAACGT
>NW_020870797.1:48443-50943 GCF_003789085.1 Penaeus vannamei
AATTCTCTCATTCTCTCAGCTCCACTCTGCTTCAGCCACAATGCGGAAGATGTGACAGTGCAGTATAATCTTCTTTAAATATTAACTTGCTCCTAAAACCTTTTTGGTGTCTTTGCGGCCAAAAGGACTTCCGGTGGTCTTTTCAATGGCGTGATAAGTGTTGAATCTGAAAAAAAAGGCTTCAGTGCCGATGTGTATATTATTATGTGTGTTGTTGTTTTCATTAATGTTATTGCTATTATTATTATTATCATCATTATTGTTATTATTATATTTATACTATTATCATTATATTTATCATTTTATTATTATTATTATTTATTATTTTATTATTATTATTATTATTATTATTATTATTATTATTATTATTATTATTTTCATCTATTATTATTATTATTATTATTATTATTATTATTATCATTATCATTGTATCATTAGCTACATCAATCATTAATGTTTTGATATTCTGTTATTATCACTAATATGGTTATTATTGTTATTCTTGCTGTTGATTTTACTAGCAATATCAAGGATATGTTTGCGTGTCTGTCGTATATATATATATATATATATATTATATATATATATATATATATATATATATTATATATATATATATATCTATATGATATATTAGATCTATACATATATATATTAATATGTATATATATATATATATATATACTATATATAATTATATAATATATTATATATATTATATATACTGGATATACACACACACACACACACACACACACACACACACAACACACACACACACAGGCACACACACACACACCACACACACCACACACACACACACACACACACATTATATATATATATATATATATATATATATATATATATATATATATATATATATATCCTATGTATACAAGTCTAGTGGTAAATCATGTCCTTGAACTATGAAAGCTTTGATCAACTGGATTACAGAACCGAACTGTTGCATTATAATCATCCCTAAACAATTGCAAAATATACTCCAGTGTTAACCATCCGATTTCAGCAAAATTTAACCGTAACATGAGGTTTTCAAATCTAAGTCACGGTAAAATCCCCACTAGATTTATTATGCAACAACAGCAGTAATCTGTAGAGTTAATTTCATGTCGTAATACTGTTGATTTTTTTTTATTTTTTATCTATTTATTTACTTACTTATCTATTTCTTTCTTTATTTATTTATTTCTTTATCTATTTACATACTTATCTATTTCTTATTTATTTTGCTTTGCTTTCTGCTCATGTTAGTGATTCCATTTATCGGTCGATGACTATTCACACAAAAATAATATTGGAAGATGAGACTAAAGTTTCGAAATTTTCCCGGATTTCTTCACAAATCCGTGGATAACATGAAAGAGGATTTCGAACCGTCGTTTCATCTTCCCATACACTCATTTGCTTTTGTTTCCTTTCGTTATCTTTGATTATTCTTTCTCTCTCCTTTCCTCGGGGAATTCCCCTTTGACTCGGGGGAGGGAAAGATGGCATTGGTATCTCATCAACAAACCTCAAGAGATTCCTTTGTTCCCGAGATAACTTTCATTTCGTGCATTAGCTGCCTGATTTCGGACCGCATCCCCCCCCCCCCCCTCGTGTCCTTCCCCTTCGCCGCCTTTCCCCTTTCCCTCTCAAACCCTTCTCATTTTCCTATTAGCTTCTCTGTCCTTTCCCATTCTCCCTTCTCTCTCCCCCCCCCCACCCCCCACCCACCCCCGTTGTCCTTCCCCTGTTCCGCCGCTTTCCCCTTTCCCCTCAAACCCTTCTCATTTTCTATTAGCTTCTCTCTCCTTCCCTCCCCACCCCCCCCGCCTTTCCCATTTCTTCCTATCAGCTTCTCTCTCTCTCTCTCCCCCCCCCTCACCCACCCCCGTGTCCTTCCCTGTTCCGCCGTCTTTCCCCTTTTCCCTTTCCCCTTCTCCCTCAAACCCTTCTCATTTTCCTATTAGCTTCTCTCTCTCTCTCTCTCTCCCCCCCCCCCCCACCCCACCTCACCCCCGTGTCCTTCCCTGTTCCGCCGCCTTTCCCCTTTCCCTCAAAACCCTTCTCATTTTCCTATTAGCTTCTCTCTCTCCCCCCCACCCCCCCCCCCCCTCACCCCGTGTCCTTCCCCTGTTCCGCCGCCTTTCCCCTTTTCCCTCAAACCCTTCATTTTCCTATTAGCTTCTCTCTCCCCCCCCCCAACCTGCTCTCTCTCCCTCGAAGCTCCCGGCTGGACCTGCGTCACAGCGCATCACGCGTCGGGGGGTCGGCCATAACACATTCCTCGGAGGCGAATATGCAGTCACTCTCTCAGTAATAGCGTTATGATGGCAATGTGTCGCGTATTACATATTGCTGAAGGTGTTCAACCAGACGTGACAGAGGAGCGGGAGGAGGAAGGGGGAGGAGAGGGGAGAGGGGAGAGAGGGAGGAGGAGAGGCGTGTCCATTCCATAAACGTAATTGTTCATAAACAAGGTTCAGGCGACGTA
>NW_020870797.1:82435-84935 GCF_003789085.1 Penaeus vannamei
GCCTTACTGCTGTTTGCATCGTCTCTCTCTCTCTCTCTCTCTCTCTCTCTCTCTCTCTCTCTCCCCTGCCCTCTCTCTCCTCTTCTCTCTGCTCTAACTTCCTGGTGCTCTTCCTCTCTCTTCTCCTCTCTCTCTCTCTCTCTCTCCCTCTTCTCTCTCTCTCCCTCCCTCGCCTCCTCCCTCCCTCCCTCCTCCCTCTCTCTCTCTCTCTTCTCTCTCTCCTCCCCCAAAGGAGTAGTCTCGATGTAGGAATCGTGGACATGTCGGTATGAGGACGCCAAATTAATTATTGGGCGGTGAGGTGGGGTGAGCCTTAAGTCGGGGGGTGCATCAGGATTGTGTTGTGTGTGTGTGTGTGTGTTGTTGTGTGTGCTGTGTGTGCTGTGGTGTGTGGTGTGTGTGGGATGCTGATGTGTGCACTGGTGCTGTGTGTGTAGTGTGTCTGTGTAAAGAGAGAGGGGAGGAGGGGAGGGAGGGGAGGGAGGGCAGAGAGAGAGAGAGCGGAGAGACGAGAGAGAGGAGAGAGAGAGAGAGAGAGAGAGAGCGAGAGGGAGGGAGAGAGAGAGAGAGAGAGAGAGAAGAGAGAGAGAAGAGAGAGAGAGAGAGAGAGAGAGAGGAGAGAGAGTGTGAGAGAGAGAGAGAGAGAGGAGAGAGAGAAGAGCAGAGGAAGAGCAGAGAGTGTGTGTGTGTGTAGTGTGAAGAGAGAGAGAGAGAGAGAGGAGAGAGAGAGAGAGAGAGGAGAGAGAGAGAGAGAGAGAGAGAGAGAGAGAGAGAGAGAGAGAGAAGAGAGAGAGAGAGAGAGAGAGAGAGAGAGGAGAGAGAAAGAAGAGAAAGATAAAGAAAGAAAGAAAGAAAGAAAGATAGAGACTGAGAGGGAGATGAAAGAAAGAGAGAGGGAAGAGGATCGATAGACTGATAGAAAGAAAAGAGAGAATCGAAGAAAAGAAAATATCAGCGAAGGGATGAGAGACGAGAGACGCGAGAGAGAAAGAGAGAAAGAGAGAGAACGAAAGACGATAACCAGACCCAGACAAACGCGCAGCCACAGACAGAAAGACAGGCGAGTACGCGCGTGCGTGTCTCTCGGACGAAACGGATGTGCCTTAAGAGAAACGAAAAAAAAGAAGAAAAAAAAAAAGAAAAATCTGAAGGCAAACGGGAAGGAGTTGGGCCACGTCTTCGGCCGCAGGGGAGGAGGGGGGGTATGGATGGGGAGGAGGTAAAGGGGAGGGGGAGGAGGAATGAGTAATAGGGGGGTAAGGATGAGGAGGAGTAAGGGGAGGAGGGGGGGAGGGAGAAGGAAGAGGGTAGGAGAGGGAGTGGGGAGGAGAAGGGGAAGAGGGGAGGAGACGGAGGGGGGGGCGGGGAAGGGGGAGGATGGGGGTGAAGGGAGTGGGAAGGAGAAGGGAAGAGGGAAGGTGGGGAGGAGGACGGAGGGGGGGTGACGGGGAGCATGGGAGGAAGAGGACGGGGAAGACGGGGATGGGTAAGGAGAGGGGAGTGGGAAGGAAAAGGGAAGAGGACGAAAGGGGGGAAGGGGGGAGGATGGCGTAGGATGGGGAGGGAGGAAAGGGCGAGGGGAAGGAGAGGGAGTTGTGAGGGAGAAGGGGAAGAGGGGAGTAGAGGGAGCGGGAAAAGGGGAGGATGGGTAAGGATGGGGAGGAGGGTGAGGGGGAGGAAAGAGGGTAGGAGAGAGAGTGGGATGGAGAAGGGAAGAGTGCGGTGAGACAGGAGGGGGGGAAGGGGGAGGAGGGTGGGTGAGGGGGCGTAAAAGGATGAGGGAGGGTAAAGAGGAGGGTTAAAGGGGAAAGGGGAAGGTGATGTGGTGTGAGGGGGTAAGGATGAGGAGGAGAGAGAGGGGGGGAAGGTGGAGGAAGGTAGATGGGGTAAGGATGGGGAGGAGAGGCAGGGGGGAGATTGGAGCGGGGAAGGAAATGGGGAAGGGGTTGAGGGAGAGAGAAACAAGGGTAGAGAGAGGAGATGGGGAAGAGTGAGGCGGGGGAGGGGATGGGGAGGGGGGGAGTTGGAGGAGACGAGAAGGGAAACGAAAGGGACATGGGCGGAGATAATGAGGGGAATGAGAAGGGGAAAGGGGGAAACAGGAGGAAGAAGAGGAAAGAAGAAGATGATCGAAAGGCGAAGAAGGAGGAGGAGGAGGGCCCGGGAAGGAGAGGAGGCGGAGGAGGAAGAAGAGGGTCCGAAAGGAAATAGGAGATGAGAAAAGGGCAGAGGAAATGAAAAGCAAGAGAAAGAGAGAGAGGGTAGAGAGAGAGAGAGGGAGGGAGAGGGAGAGGGAGAGGAGAGAGGAGAGGGAGAGAGAGAGCGAAAGAGCGGAAGATAATGAGGGGAATGAGAAGGGAAGGGGAAACAGGAGGAGAAGAGGAAGAAGAAGATGACGAAAAGGGAAGAAAGGAGGAGGAGGAGGGCCGGGAAGGAGAGGAGGGCGGAGGAGGAAGAAGAGGGTCGAAAGGAAATTAGGAGATGAGAAAAGGGGCAGAGG
>NW_020870797.1:87435-89935 GCF_003789085.1 Penaeus vannamei
GGTGTACGACGTCAAGATAATATTCGGTGATGAGAAGTGAATATTTTTTTGTTTAATGCACTCTATTCACTTAATTTTCTTTTCTTTATTTACATCTTTACATATTTACCTATTTATTTATTTTTTGGAGGTTAAGTGTTATTTATTTGTTTAGAACGCACTTCATCCATTTATCTTTTTATTTTCTTTCTTTATGCCTTTCCATTTTTATTTATACATCATTCTTTTGAGGTTATTTTTATTTTCTTTATTTACATCTTTACATATTTATTTATCTATTATTTTCTTAGGTTATCTTATCATTGTATTTGTGCAGATTTTTTTTCATTTTTTTATCTTTACATATTTACTTATTCATTTTTTTAGGTTAACTGATCACTGTATCTGTTTAGAATGCACTTTATTTATATCTTTATACATTTATTTATTTTATTATATTATTCCTTGGATGTTAACTGATCATATACGTCTCTAATTAGCATATTTGAATATCACTGTATTTGTTTTAGAATGTACTTTATTCATATCTTTATACATTTAATTATTTATATATTATTCCTTGGATGTTAACTGGTCATTATGCGTCTCTTTTTTTATTTTTTTTTGAATAATAGCGATGGAATATATTCATTAGAGGAATTAGTCGACGGGATGACAGCTTTGACATTCTTCAGTGACGAAAGACGGCGGAGAAAGAAGAAGAAGAAAGAAGGAGGAGGAGGAGAAGAAGGGGGAGGAGAAGAAGAAGAAGAAGATGAGGAGGAGAAGGAGAACAGGAAGGAGATGAAGAAGAATGAGAATAATAAGAAGAATGAGAAACGAAGAAGAAAGAGGAGAAGGAGGAGAAGACGATGACGAAGAACAAGAAAAAAAAAAAGAAGAATGAATGAGATGAAGATGGGGAAGAAGGGTGAAGGAGAAGAAGAATGAGAAGACGACGAAGAAAAAGAAAAAGAAAGAAAGAGAAGTACAAGATAAAGCAATGCTACCAAGGACATCACATTGAGGAAAAAAACTACAAAAAACATTCTCTCCTTATTACCATTTATTCCCCTCTTTCTCTAATCATCCTTCTTCTTCCTCTTTCATTCTTCATTTCCTCCTGTGTTTGTCCTTCTGTCTCTTCGTCTTCCGTCTTTCTCACTCAATGCCCGGCTTGGAATGTGGGATTGCAATGCCGTTATAAGCTTGCAAGACATAGCTTCTTATGCACATCTCTGCTGTCTGTCTGCCTCTCTCTCTCTCTCTCTCTCTCTTTCCCTCCCTCCTTCACCCCCACCTCCTCCCTCTCCTCCCCCCTCCCCTCCCTCTCCTCCCCCCTCCCTCTCTCTCTCTCTCTCTCTTTCATTTTCTCTCTTACTCTCAATCCTCAATCTCTCTCTCATCTTTCGTTTTCCTCTTTCTCTCCACTTAACATTCTTTCCATTCTTCATTCTTTCCCTCTCCCCTCCTCCTCTCTTTTCTTCCTTACCTACTTCCCTTCATCCTCTTCCTTTCCTCTCTCTATCCCTTCCCCTCCCTCTTTCAGCCCCAGTCCCCTAACTCCTTCCTTCCCTTTCCTGATTATTCTTCCCTTCCTCCTTCCCCAAGTTCCCCTTTCATATCCCCCTCCTCCGTCTTTTAATTTCTTCCTTTATTCCTGAATCTTCCTTCCCACACGCCTTCCCTCCTGACTCCCACCTGCCCTTCTTAATTCCTCCTTATTCCCTTTCTACCTTGTCCCTTCCTTCCTCCTTCCCCTCCCTCCCTGTCACCTAACCTTTCCTCCCTCCCTCCCTGTCACCTAATTCCCCTTTTCCCTCCCTCCCTGTCACCTAATTCCCCTTCTCCCTTCCTCCCTTCATCTAATTCCCCCCTCCCTTCTCTCCCTCCCCTCACCTAACTCCCCTCCCTCTCTTACCCTCCTCCCAGTCACCTAATTCCCCTCCCATCCCCTCCCCTCCCCTCTTCCCTCCCCCATCCCCCCCCCTCCCACCCCTGTCACTTAATTCCCGTTCGGAGGAGCAAGATCTGGGTGCCGTTACATGGCGGTGCGAGATGGCTGGCTGGCGGCGGGGTTCCACAAGGTCAGAAGGCATCACCTGGGCTGTTCTCTTGCGCGTTTTGTACCTGCGCTGTTGCCGAGTGGAGACGCAGAAATGGACAGCGAGGGATGATGGTGAGTCTGCAGAAGGAGTGGGTCGCTTTGTTTGTGTTTTGCTTCGTTGGTGAAGTCTCTTTGGGCTGTGGATGATGTGTTGTTAATATATGTGTGTGTATATATCTATATCTATCAATCTATCTACATATATATAATTATGCGCTGAACTATTCACTATTCATCAGCCAATCAATCTCTCTCTCTCTCTCTCTCTCTCTCTCTCTCTCTCTCTCTCTCTCTCTCTCTCTCTCTCTCTCTCTCTCTCTCTCTCTCCTGGAAGCAAGTCTCAAGACCTGTTTGTTTACAACCTTAAGCTTTCAGTCTCGCGTGATATTATTGAACTTATCAGAATCACAACGA
>NW_020870797.1:109935-112435 GCF_003789085.1 Penaeus vannamei
CTGTTTTTTATGTCAATGATAATCTTTATATCAATAAGAATGATTGATATCCTGTTGGTATTAATGATAAACATGTATTGATGATGATTATAGTGATCATATCATAGTAATATTACTATTTATGCTACTGATGCTATTGGTATAAATGATGCTGGTTGTGATCATCATAGAAGTAATAACAATAGTGATAATAGTTATAATGATTATCATAATAATGATATCAATGAAGAGAGTGATGATAACGATAGCGGAAACGGAAATAATGGTGAAACTAGTAATAACGAAATATGACAAAAATAACAGAACAAGAGCAACAACAGCAACAGTGGGAGGATGATAATGATGATAATAATGACCATAACAACGATATCAATGATAATGATGATAGTAATGATAATGATCATAAAAATGATAGTTATAATATCAATGATATTGATAATAGTAATGATAATAATAACAATGATGATGATGATAATCATTATGAAAATGATAGTGATAATAATGATGATAATAACAATGACTGTAATCATAATGATTATATTAATGATAACAGCAATAATAATAACAGCAATGGCAAAGAAGTCATAATGATAGATATGATGATAACAAGAACATTAAGAACAGCAACAAAAAACAACAACAACGACAATAATAATAATAATAATAATAATAATAATAATAATAAATATAATGATAATAGAAATAATGGCGATAATGATGATAACAGTAGGAACAATAGTAATAACAATAATGATACTACTATTTCTTTGATACTGTGAATGATAACGATGATGATAACACCAACAACAGTGATAATAATAATGACAACAACATAAGATGATGGAGAAGCAGATGAAAAAGAAGATAACGAAGAAAAAGAGAAAAGGGGAGAAATAAAAAACAGAGAGAAGAAGAAGAAGAAGAAAAGGAAGAAGAGAAGGAGGAAAAGAAGAAGTAGATGATGATGAAGAAAAAGGAGATGAAGAAGAAGTAGTAAAAGAAAAATTAAGAAAAAGAAAAAAAGGGAAAGAAAAAGAAGAAAGAAGAAAAAAAGAAAGAAAAGAGGAAGAAGAAGGAGAAGAGAGGAAGAAAAAGAGGAATAATGATAATGAAAAAGAATAAGTAGATGGAAGAGAAAAAGAATAAGAAGAAGGAAGAGAAAAAGAAGAAGAAAAAGGTAGAAAAAAGCTGAAGAAGTAGAGGAAGCTTTAAGGAATAGATGGAAATATAAAACAAAATAAGAAAAAAAAAGATGTTATAAAGATAGCTTGGTTATGCAAAGAAATGAATAAACGAGGAAAGATTAGATAAAATACATTCGTGTTATTATCCAATAAGCATTTTATTCTGTATGATTATTATATCTCGAAACCATAACTTGGAATAAAAGATCAGATAATATCAAAATCAATATCTTAAAAAAAAACAAAAAACATTACACTTTTATTCAGATAGCCAATACACCATTAAGATTGAATTGATTTTAATTTTTTTATTTTCTATTTATTTTTTTCTTTACCCTGTGCTCAATAAGAAAGACGTTTTGTTAATAAAAAGTGAATTTAACTGACGTGATGGTTAATCTAATTTGACGGATTTTTTTTTTTTTTTTTTGATGTGACTTATCTTTTTTTTTCTCTTATCTGTTAGGGATATTTATTTGAATACATGAATAAATTTCTCTGCACATTTAACTGTACGTATATATCTGTGTATATACATCTATTTACATGTATACCCGTGTATCTATCTATGTGTCAATCTAATTACTTATATCTATCCTCTATCTATCTGTCTGTATATCTATCTACCTAATTTATATACACATATGCATATTACTATCTATTTATCTATCTATCTATTTACACATACATAAACAGATTGCTATCTATCTGTTTATCTATCTGTTCACACACATCACTATCTATCAATCCACCTATCTACACACGGACACTTAACCAAGCACGGATCTCCACGCCAGCGTCCGCGCACCGCATCTGCTACAGAACCGCCTCAACGAGCGAGTTCTCCCGGCACTTCCTGCTACGTCGCCGCCCGCCCCGCACACGACCCCGCATGGCGCTGGTCTCTTCCCTCGGCGGAGGAGGGGCCAAGCCGGCCCGTCGGCTGGCGACCTTTTCCGCAAGGGATGGCCCGTTTTTTTTTTTTTTTTTTTTACGCAGCGCTGTCGCAACCAACGTTTAGTGTTATCTGGAGTGGAACTGGAGGAGGTGATCTTGTTCTTGTCCCTTATCCCATCGCCACTTCCTGCGCCGGGGCTGTCGTTGTCTCTCACCATATATATATATATATATATATATATATATATATATATATATATATATATATATATATATATATATATACATATATATGTATGTATATATATATATATATATATATTATATATATATATTATATACATACATACATATATATATATATATATATATTATATATATATATATATATGTATATATATATATATATATATATATAT
>NW_020870797.1:122435-131356 GCF_003789085.1 Penaeus vannamei
TTTTTATGTTTATATATGTGTGTGTGTATGTATGTATTATATATGCATGTATGCACACACACACACACACACACACACACACACACACACACACACACACACACACACACAAACAAACACACACACAAAGTACATAACCAGACACACAGACTGATAAATAAAAAGAGACATTTTCATACATATGGCAACATAGTAAGTGTTCTACTTTCTTTATCAAATTTTTTTTTTCACCCGTGCCTGCCAGTGCGCGCTCACCTTCTCTTACAACCCCAGCATGTGATCCCTGTTACTAATTTCTAGAACGAAGAAAAGTTTGCTTAATAAGTAAACAGCTGAGGTAATCATACTTGCGTCAGGTGCGGTGAGGTTGATTAAATCGACAATTTTCCACACGAAGACAAACAAAAGTTGGAGCGCAATTGTCAGTACACACGGTGGGGCTTGAATGTGATGGTGATGATGAAAATGGTTGTTATGTTAGTTGGTTAGCAGGATAACCCATAAAGTTAACAGATTTAATTTTATCTAATTTTATTTATTTTATTTATTTATTTTTTTTCCAGAGGTGCCCCTTAACCCAACTTAAATGATCCGGATTATGATCCAGATCCTGCGCAGGAGAGCTCGCAAAGTTACGAACAGATTTTCATTTTTTTTTTTTTTTTTTTTTTTTATCATAGGTGTGTCTTACATGCCATTAAACTTGGTGGTGATCCGGATCCAGTTTTTTTTTCAGGGATTCATTAGCATTGCGAGTTAGGGAAAGGACGACGTCACACACACACACACACACACACACACACACACACACACACTCTCTCTCTCTCTCTCTCTCTCTCTCTCTCCTCTGTCTTTCTCTCTTTCTCTCTCTCTGTCTGTCTCTCTTCTCTCTTTTCTCTGTCTCTCTCTCTCTACCTGTGCACTTAGGAAAGAGGTGATTTTAATGTAATTCTTCAGGTGTGAATATCTTTATTGCATCAGTGACCCTGTTGCCTTGGCGGAGGTATGTGCTCTCTAAGTGCCTCTGGTCGCCATCACTAAGGAGGTTATGCTTTTGGTAGCGTTGGTTTGTTTTAAGTAACTCAGAAAGTTATGAATAGATTTCTGTAGCCCCGAGATGTGTCATAGCCCAACTTAGATGCCATTGATTTTGGCGATGACCAGATCATGATCCAGGATTTTTTTCAATGATTGCATGTTACTCATGCCTTGGGAATAAGGGCAACTATTATCACTATCATTATTACTATCATTTATTACCTTCGTCAAGTAAATTATGTTTACGGACGTCAACGGTGTACGTAATGTAATTCTTCAAGTGTGAATATTTTTATTGCATCAGTGATCCTATTATTATAATTGTTGTTATTATCATTTTTGATATTATTATGATAATTATGATTAATGTTATTATGAATGTTAATCTTAACATTAATATTGTTGTTCCTCTTCGTATCATCATCATAATTATCATCATATTATCAACTCTACCGCATGTATAACGCCCTTATAATTCCTACAAAACCTGCATATTGAGTTACATCACACTTGCTCGTGTCACATACTTTTACTATCCACACGATCTTGCTTATTTTTTTTTTTATCAACATTCATAGCGCTCCGTTGTACTTGTAATTTCCTGATTAATATTTTTTCACTCATGTTATCTCTTAGTTTAATTGTCCATTTATTTTGCTTTATTACCTTTTACTCAGTAAGCCAAAACCTAATTCTTCGTCTAGATCTCATCTATACCTTATCTGGCTCACTATTAATTTCACATATATCTCATATCCACTGATCCGATTAACCTCTAATAACCTTATCTGCATCTCATCTAACTCATTTCCTTTTATCTGCGTCTTATCCAGTCTTTTAATTAATTTCTTCCACATTTCATCCACTTCAGTTTATATCATACAAATTTTATTGACCTCAATTCCTTTCCTCCAAACTTCATTTCCTCAATCAAATATCATCCACACCACATTCATCTCAATTAATATCATCCACACTTCACACTTCACCTCAATTAATTTAATTTCAGACCATTAACCTCAATCAATTTAATCTACACTTCATAAGCCTCAATCAACTTCAGCCACCCAATTAATTTCCTTCAGACTTCATTAACCTCAAAGAATTTTATCTACGCAATTAGCCTCAATCAATTTTTAAGCCATCCAATTAATTTCATTCGGACTTCATGAACCTCAATGAAGGTCATCCACATCTCATCCGCCTCAATCCACTTCGTTCACACTTCACTGCATCGAGCAATTTCATCCACAAACCATCGACGCCCATTAGCTTTATCAACACCCTATCCACTTTTATCCCTCCTATCCACATTCTAGGTCATCCACCCTATTTTATCAACACCCTATCCACTTTTATCCCTCCTATCCACATTCTAGGTCATCTATTTTATCAACACCCTATCCTTTATCCTCCTATCCACATTAGGTCATTATTTTTCAACATCCACATCCCTCCTTCCACATTCTAGTCATCCACCCTCTATCCACTTTTATCCCTCTATCCACACATCCACCTTTCCATCCACACCCTCCCACCTCAACCCACACTCGCTCGTCGATTAATCTCATCCATTTTTGCCAATTATTGACACGAATAAAGAATGTGATGAGTATCTCCCACACTATGATAAGTATGTGCCTTTGTTGTCGTTGGTGGGGAGAGTGAGAAAGAGAGTGGGAGAGAGTGGGGATGATTGAGGAGTGGTGGGGGAGGAAGGGTAGGTGAGGGGAATATGGGAGAGTGGAGTGGGGAGGAGAGAGAGGGGAGAGAGAGAGAGAGAGAGGGAGAGAGAGAGAGAGAGAGAGAGAGAGAGAGAGAGAGAGAGAGAGAGAGAGAGAGAGAGAGAGAGAGAGAGAGAGAGAGAGAGAGAGAGAGAGAGAGAGAGAGAGAGAGAGAGAGAGAGAGAGAGAGAGAGAGAGAGAGAGAGAGGCGAAGCAAGTAGGAAAGGTGTGTTTTGAAGCCCAGGCGAGCGAGTGTGTGAAGATGTGTTCAGGTAGCAGGGGGCTGTTGTGGAAACGTGTCAGACATTTAATAACAACTCCGTTTTCTCATTCCTTCCTCGCACACATATATACATACATAAACACATAGAATAAACTCTCTTCCTCTTCTACACACATACCAGCTCACCCCTCCACACACACACACACACACAACACACACACACACAACACACACACACACACACACACACACACAACACACACACACACACACACACACACACACACCACACACACACACACACAATAAGTATCCACTTCTTGGCGTCATACGCGTCGTCTAGACAGTATCCTGGTCCTCTGTTTAACACCGCGTGAGATCTGCCATTGTGCCTCGTCGTCTGTACCTGATAAAGGAGAGGGTAGAATGAGTAGAGACGAAGAGAAAGGAGAGAAGAGGAGAGTCTGATGTATTTTCTCACTATGTTTGGCGTAAGAACTTTGTTGTGAGCGGTGTATCCTCAGTCTTTCTTTCAACTATACGTTCTAATATTTTTTTCTTTTCTTGTCAATCTATGTCTCTGTCTGCTCCGCCCTTCTTCTTCTTCTTCTTCTTCTTCTCTCTCTCTCTCTCTCTCTCTCTCTCTCTCTCTCTCTCTCTTCTCTCTCTCTCTCTCTCTCTCACACACTCTCTCTCTCTCTCTCTCTCTCTCTCTCTCTCTCTCTCTCTCTCTCTCTCTCTCTCTCTCTCTCTCTCTTTCTCTCTCTCTCTTTTGTCTGTCTCTGTCTGTCTGTCTGTCTGCCTCTGTCCATCTGTTTGCCCCCCTCCTCTCTCTCTACACAACACATATCTATCTCTCTCTATCTCTCTCTCTCTCTCTCTCTCTCTCTCTCTCTCTTCTCTCTTCTCTCTCTCTTCCACTGTCTTGTCTGTCTGTCTGTCTGCCTCTGTCCATCTGTTTGCCCCCCTCCTCTCTCTCTCTTACACACACACATATCTATCTATCTTACTCTCTCTCTCTCTCTCTCTCTCTCTCTCTCTCTCTCTCTCTCTCTTTTTATTCTCTCCTCTCTTTCTTCTTCCCCGTCAAAGATGCCAAGCTCCCATTCCCATCTCCGCCATCAGTGCCAGAGCCACAGACAGTGCCAGGTGTTGCAAGCATTATCGTCACTACGAAGTGAATATAAGACGAATGATATCTTAAGCCTTTTGATTTTAGTTTTTTTTGTTGTTCATTTTTTTTTCTTTTTTTTATGATAACCTGTGACTATTGACTTGACTGTTCGATTTCGTTCGTGGTTTTTACTCGACGCTCTCGGACACAGACAGGGAATAAAACAAACATATGTATATAATAAACAAGGAAACATCACGCGCACAAGCATGCACACACACACACACACACACACACACACACACACACACACACACACACACACACACACACACATGATAAATTGGAAAAAGTGAAAGACAAGAATATGTCGACTATTCTTTCTCTGTGCCAATAGAACCGTTTTTCCTCCTCTTCTTTTAGGTTCTCTTTTATCATTCGTTCACCTTTTCTCCTTGTCGTCCTATCTCTTTATCGCTCCCTTTTCCAGGTAAAAACCTCGCCTCTCTTCTCCATCGATTTTCCCTCTTCCCTTGATTATCCACAGTCCCTATCCCCTACTTCGCCCCCTCCTCTTCCTACCCGTCCCCTCTGCCCTTAGCTGACCTCCCCTCCCTCGGACTAACCCCTACCCACTGCCCCCCCCTCCTACCCTTCCTCCTCCTCCTCCTTCTTTCTACTCCCCCTCCCTTCCCTCCCCCTGCCCAAACCCTGCCTTCTCAGCTGCCTTCCCCCCCCTACCTGTCTTCCTCCTGCCCGTACCCCCTTCCTCCTCAGCTCCCCTACACCCCCTCCCTTCCTCCGAACCCCTCCCCCTCCCCGACTCACCTCCCCTTTTCCAAGATGACCTCTTTCCTTCCCTCCCCCTTTCCCTTCCCTGCCTCTCCCTCCCCCCCCTCTCCCTCCTCCTTACGCCTACCCCTCCCCCTTACCCTCCTCCTCCCCCCTTACCCTCCTCGTCCCCCCTCCCTCCTCCTCCTCCCCTTTCCCTTTCTTTCATCGACACCCATAGCTTTATCACGTGATCGCCAACCGGGTTGTTGCCACCGCGAACTTCCGCAATTTATTTATTTATTTTTTTTAGTGACGAAAGGTCCATACTGGATGGTTCACACCTGCTAGTGGAGATGTTAGTCTGTTTGTTTGTGTTTTCGTGTGTTTATTACAGAGTTACCATACAGACTTTTTATTTTTTGTTCGCTGGTATTCGGTACTTGACAAATTTTATTACTTTACTCTCCATGAACATCATATTAACAATAATCTCACCAAACTCTATATTCAGAATTTTCCTTATCTCACGTGATACCTCCCCCACCCCCCTCAATCACACACGCACCGAGACCCAAGACCAAGTCACGTGACCACCTTTGCTTACGTAATCATGCACTGTCACGTGTTAAGAAACCTTTTATATAAACTTTATTGGCACGCGTCACCTACCTCTCCGCAGTTTGCTTTGAAGGTGATATTATCAAGTTAATCTGTTTATTCAATTTTATCTATCTATCTATTTGTTGGCTATATTTTTTGCAAAGGTCATAGATAGGTCAAGGTGTTCATTGATTTCTCGGTGAATGTGACCTTCGCACCTTGTACTGTGTCAGGTTTTTATCATCCTTA
This sequence comes from Penaeus vannamei, assembly GCF_003789085.1. Classification (NCBI taxonomy): domain Eukaryota; kingdom Metazoa; phylum Arthropoda; class Malacostraca; order Decapoda; family Penaeidae; genus Penaeus; species Penaeus vannamei. Next base: position 128,158 of record NW_020870797.1, read on the forward strand.
TTTTCTGTGCTATTGATGCTATCATTATCATTATCATTATTTTGTTGTTGTTGATGCCATTGAAATTATTGTTATTATTATAATTATCATTGCTATTATTATTATCATTGTTACCATTATCATTGCTTTTATTATCATTGTTATTATTTTCAATGTTATCATAATTACTGTAATTACTATAATGATAATAATTATTACTATTACTATCCTTACCATTGTTATCATTATCCTTATCAACATGATTGTAATCACTATAATCTTATTATTGCTATCCTTAGTTTTATACTTGTTATTGATTACCATTATCATTCTATTATTATTATTACCATTACTATTTGCTATCATCATTATTGATCATTATCTTGATTATTATATTGATATTTATCATCTTCAGTATTATCATTATTATTGTTTCATCATTATTATTATCTTATCACAACTATTCTTATTAAATTCTCATCATTATTATCAATATTATTATCATTATCAATACCACTTGATTATTATCTTATCAAACCACTCTATTATCAATCCTTTATTATTATCATTATCATCAATATTATCACTATTTATTATCATCATTATCATCATATTATTATCCATCATTTATCATTATCAATACCACTTTATCCATCATCTCACCTCACTATTATTACTACGATCATTATCATTATCAATACTATATCATCGTACACTAATATTATTATATTGTTACCACTATCATCATCCTAATATTTCCACATCTGAAATCCCTTATCTTCCTTCAGTGCTTTGACCTTGATTGACCTTTCAAGTTTATATTCTAATATCCGTTTTTTAATACTTCTTGTTACATATTTGCCCATTTTTATATTAATTTTATAAAAGCCTACAATTTCACTATTTGCCATTTTCATATTAAATATTGTTATATAAGCTACTTCATAATTTACCATTTCATATATTTTAATTGTTCATTCTCATATTCTATTCCTACTTACATAATTACCATTTTCATATTTCAATTTTCATTTATTTTGCCATTGAAATATTTATCATTTTATTTGTTCTATCTTTTGCTCTTTATTTATCAGGATTTTGAACAGTAATCAATTTATTAATTCCTTTATTTACCCGTTTCCGGCCGACGAGAATGCGGAATCGGAAGAAGAAGGAGGAGAGCAGAAAAAAAGAAGAAAATGGAATTAGTAGATGAAGAAAAAAAGAAAAAAATGGAATAATAAATGAAAAAAAAGAGAGAAAAGATTAGAATAATGAAAGATGAAGAAAAAGGAGAAAATAGAATTAGAAGATGAAGAAGAAGAACAAGAAAAGGATGACGATGATTATAATAAGGATGGTGATAAAGGAAAAGAAGAATATGATGATGAAGATTTTGACGAAGATAATCATTGTAATAATGATTATTATCATTATCATCTTCATTATCATCTTTATCATTATCATTGATAATTATCATAATTGCTATCAACAATATCATTCCTATCATTATGATTGTCAAGAAGATAATAAGGGTGATGGTGCTAATTATAGTAATAATAATAATCATTATTACTATAATGATTATTATAATAATTGCTTTTATAATTATTCTCATTACTGTCAGTTATTGTTATCATCATTATCTGTATCATCGTTACTAGTAATATCATCATTATAATTATTATTATTAATTTCATTGTTACCATTATTACTATTATTATTATCATTATTTTTTCATCATGATCATTATTTTTTACGTCATTAATTGTTCATCATTATTTGCAAATCACCGTTATCTTCTTTATTACTCTGATAGTCATACCTTATTAGTATCATTCATCATCTTATCTTTATCCTCAAAAGCATCTCTTTTACTATAAAATGATACTAATAATGATGACAATGATATCGATAATAACTACAAAAATAATGATAAGAATAATGACAATAATAATAATTATTATTATAATAATCATAGTAAGAATAATGATAATACAATTCTGGCAATCGGGCGTATCTCGCAAATTAAACCTTTTAAAAATCCTGGATGCGGCATCTAAATAGGGCCAAGGCACACATCTGGTAAAAAAGAATAAAAAGCTTTTCATAACCTTTTAAGTTATCCTGTTAACCGACGAAGTAACAAAACAAACTACCAACGCTACCAAAAACCCCTTATCATTACCTCCATGGCTGAGGTAACAATAATGATAATGATAATAACAACAGCAATAATTAATGACGTCGAAAGTACTAGAGAGCGCATACCTCCGTCCAAGGCATGAATGGCGAATTCCTGGATCCAGATCGTGATCCGGTTCACAACCAGAATTTAAGGGCATCTGTGCTGGGCTGAGACGCGCCTCTGGTAAGAAGATAATAGAAACCTGTTCCTACATTTTTTAGTAATCCTGCTAACCAACGACCCGCAAACAAACTAACTAAAAACAAAACAAAAAAACAACGCTACCAAAAACATAACCTCCCTGGCGGAAGTAATGATAATAATAATTATAAGAGTGATAATAATGATAATAATAAAATAGTAATAATAATAATTATGATAATAACAAAAACATCTTAACAATAATAGCAATGATACTGATATAGATTATCACCACATCTGTCACACAAGTAAAATTCGTACTCTCAAAAATTTCAAAATCGTCATTGGATGATTAAAATTTCTCACACTGTAAATGTTTTGAATTTGCGCACTTTAATGTCAACATCGTTATTGCCAGTAATGAAGTTAAATGACAATCAAATGCGACTATAGTCCATCTCAGAATTACTTTTTACATTTATTTACATGTATTTTTGGCTTATTTTTTCTCTTGTTTTTCTCGTCTTTCTCTCCCTCTTTCAGTCTTAATTTTCATGTTTCTCCCTCTCCTCTCTTCTCTCTCCTCTCACATCTCTCTCTCTCTCTCTCTCTCTCTCTCTCTCTCCTCTTCTCTCTCCTTCTCTCTCCTCGCTCTCTCTCTCTACTCTCTCTCTCTCTTCTCTTCTCTCTACCTCCCTACCTACCTATTTATCTACCTACCTACCCATCTCCCACAACAACAACCAATAAATTACCCCCATCCGTCGCAATTTCAAGTGATACCCGGGCCACTCGTTGCGATCACAGATTACCCTTAATTTCCAAAGTAAACAATTCTACCACGAATGCGCTCGCTCGGCTGGCCAGATGGAGCGTGATGTACGAAGTCGA
>NW_020870797.1:137416-144916 GCF_003789085.1 Penaeus vannamei
CTGGAGGGATGGAGGGAGATGAGAGTCAGGAGGAAGGGAGGAGGAGAGGACATAAGAAGGGGAACGAGAGTTGTGAAAGAGAAGAGAGGGAGGAATGGGAGAGGGAGGAAGAGAGAGAGCAGAAGAAGAACCGGGGATAACGAGCTGAGCGAGAGGAGAGAATGTGATAGAGGATGGCAAGGTGAGGATAGGAAAGACTCAAGAACGAGAGAGGAGAGGGAGATGAGAGAGAGAGAGAGAGAGGAGGGAGAGAGACGGCGAGAAGGATGAGAAGTTGACGAGAAGGAGGAGAGGTGGGAGAGAGAGAGGAGGAAGGAGAGAGAGAGAGCAAGGATACAGACGAAGAAATGATGAAGAGGGACTAAGAACGAGGTAAGAGAGAGAGAGAGAGTGAGAGTGAAGAGAAGAGTAGAGAGGAGGAGAGAGTATGAGATCGAGAGGAGGGCCGTGGGATGATGACGAATGAGGAGATGGAGACGAGGAGGATAGAGACGAGAGGGGAGACGAGTGTGAGACTAAGAGAACCGAGAAGAGAGAGAGAGAGAGAGGAGAAGAACGAGGCGAGAGAGCAGAGAGAGATAAAGAACGAGAGAGAGAATAGAGAGACTAAGAACGAGAGAGAGAAGAGAGAGAGAGAGAGAGAGAGAGAGAAGAGAGAGAGAGAGAGAGAGAGAGAGAGAGAGAGAGGGAGAGAGAGAGAGAAGAGAGAGAGAGAGAGAGAGAGAGAGGAGAGCTAAGAACGAGAGAGAAGAATGTAGAGAGAGAAGAGAGCGAAGAGAGAGAGAGAAGAGGAGAGAGAGAGAGAGAGAGAGAGAGAGAGAGGAGAGAGACGAGAAGAGAGAGAGAAGAGAGAGAGAGAGAGCAGAGAGAGAGAGAGAGAGAGAGAGAGAGGACAGAGAGAGGAAGACAGACCAGACCAAGAACGGAGAGACAGAGAGAACGAGAACGAGGAGCGGAGGAGAGGGGACACTACTGCTCAATATCTCACGAGCGGCCCCCGCGTGACAGCTGCTTGGAATACGAGAGATGAGCACACTCGTCCGCAAGTCCGGCGCTGAGATGCAATGCTGCTGACTCCTGGAAACGAAAGAGGGGGAGAAAAGGGAGTAGAGGAGGTAAGGAGGAGGAGGAGGAGGAGGGGGAGGAGTTTAGGAGGAGGAGGAGGAGGAGGTAAGGGAGGAGGAGGGAGGAGGAGGGGAGGAAAGGAGAGAGAGAGGAAGGAGGAGGAGAGGAAGAGGAGAGGAAGAGGAGAGGAGAGGGAGGGAGGAAGAAAGGGAGGAATGGAGGAGGAGTAAGGGAGGAGGTGGAGGTGGTGGTAGAGGAGTGAAAGGGAGGAAGGAGGAAAAGGAGGAGGGGAAAGAAGAAGAAGAAGGAGGAGGGAGAGGAGGAGAAGAAGAAAAATGATAATAAGAAAAGGAAGAGGAGGAGGATGTGGACGAAGAGGAGAAAAAAGTGAAATTAGAGAAAGAATAACAACACACAGTAATGATGACAGAAGAGAATATAAAAGAATAGAGAGATGGAAATAAATAAGACAAGGATTACGAAGAAAGGGAAAAAGAAAATGAAGGACTAGAGGAAAAAACAAGAGGAAACGTGATGGAGCAGAAGAGAAGAGAAAGAACAGAAAGGGACAGGAGAATAAATGACCAGATAGAAGAGAGAAATTACTAATAGAAGACAAAGAAGAAAGTAAAAAAGTAAATGGGAGAATGAAGGAAAGGGACAAAACAAAGAAGAATAAACAGGAAAGAAACAAAACGAATAGAAAAGAGAAACAAAACGGATAAAAACGTAAACAAAGCGAATGAAAAAGAGAATGAAAAAGTGAATAAAGAGGAAAGAAACAAAGCGAATAAAATAGAGGAAGAAAAGAACCAAAAAAAGAAAAAAAAAGGAAAAGAGAAAGAGAACAAAAGAAAGAAAGACAAAAACAAAGCGAACAAACAAGAAACAACGAAAAAAGAAAACGAACAAAAACAACAAAGCGCAAAAAAAAAAACAGAGGTCATGGCAGGAGGGACATCACAGCGCGGTCCTTCTACGTCGCGTGCAAGGCTTACGTAAGGACCATCAGAAGGCATGGAGGTAGAGGGGGCCAGGGAGGGGGGGGAGGGGGTGGATGGAGAGGGAGGGGGGGGGGGGAGGGGAGAGGAGGATGGGGGAGGGGAGGGGGAGGGGGCAGGGGAGAGGGAGGATGGGGGCAGGAAGGGACGGAGGAGGGGGGTGGAGGGAGAGGGAGGGTAGGGAGGGATGGAGACGGGAGGGAGGATGGGGGATGGAGGGAGGAGGGAGGGGTAGGGGGGATGGAGGAACGGAGGAGGAGGGAAGGGGAGGGGTAGGGAGGATGGGGGCAGGGACGGAGGAGGGGGGTGGAGGGAGAGGAGGGTAGGGAGGATGGAGACAAGGGGAGCAGGGTTAGGGTGGGGAAGGAAGAAGAGGGGGCAGGTAGGGAGGAGGGAGGATGGAGGTGAGAGGAATGGGTAGGAGACTGGGGACAGGGAGGGAGGAGGGGTGGTGGGAGAGGGAGAGGTGGGGAGGCTGGGGACAGGGAGGGGGCTGGAGGTGAAAGGGAAGGAGGAGGGGCCTGGGGAAAGGTAAGGGTAAGGGTGGGGAAGGAGGAAGGCTGGGGACAAGGAGGGAGGAGGGGAAAGGGAGGGAGAAGGGTAGGGGGGTGGGTGAAAAAAAGGGGGGGAGGGTTAGGGTAGGGAGGGAGGATGGAGGGGAGAGAGAAGGGTAGGGAGGCTAAGGGAAAGGAGGGAAAGGGAGGAAGGCGAGGGTAAGGGGGAAGGAGGAAAGCTTAAACAAAGGGAGGCAGGGCGAAGGGAGGGAGGCAGAGTGAGGGGAAGTGCAGAAGGGAAGGGACAAGGGGCGTAGTAAAGAAGGAACAGAAGGGAAGGGGGAATAAAATGAGGGAGTGAGACAGGTAGAAAAGGAGGCGATGGAGGAAGGGTGATGGATGGGGAATAGATGAGGAGATAAGAAAGGAAGGGAGTATAGGGAGAAGAGGTTAGAGGAGATAGGAGAGAAGGATGAAGATGGAGAGAGGATAGGAAAAGGATGGGGTAACGAACAGGGAATGATAAGGAAGGGGAAGAGGGAGAGAGAAAGAAAATAGGGTACTTGGAGAGAGGAAGAGAGAAAGGGATGAAATAGATGACGAAGGAGAATGGGAGAAAGCAAAATAGAAGAAATAGAAACATAGAAAGGAGGGGGGGGGAAGAGGTGGGAATAACAGGAAAGGAGAAAGGGAATAAGATAATATAGGACTCTGAGAGGGAGAAACGGAAGGGGAGGATAAATAATAAGGAAGGAGGGAAAAATAAGACGAATAATAATAGATGGTGATAAAGGAAACTGCAAAAAGGAAGGAAGAAGAAGAAGAAAAACAAGATGAAAGAAACAAGGCGAGGGGGAGAGAAGGAGAGGGGGCGATAGATGGAAAGGGAGATAGTGAGTGGGGAGGGGGGGGGGAGGGCAACCTTCACCAGGCCACAGGGCGGAGAGTAAGTGGTGCAGATAGGTCTTCACTTTAGAGTAGCAACTGGACCGTAAGTGGATCTTCAGGCAAGTTATTCATTTTTTAGTTTTTCAACATTTTTCAGTTGGGTAGACGTCTGTTTTTTTTCTTTCTTTTTTTAATGTGTCTATCTTTTCTTATTGCTTATCCCTCTTTCTATTCTTCCTTTTGGTTCAACCGATACGCAAAAATTACATAAACATGATAAGGAAAGAATCTATAGTAATATCTACACCTCTATATATTTTCTGGTATTTACGAATCTAATAAAAAATAAACACACTAACCCGCTGTGCCTCACCGCTGTTACGTAATCACTGGTACCCTGGGAGATACACGGGCTCGCTGAACTAAATAATAAATGGCAACCTGGTGTGTGTGTGTGTGTGTGTGTGTGTGGGTGTGTGGTGTGTGTGTGTGTGTGTGTGTGTGTGTTGTGTGTGGTGGTGTGTGTGTGTGTGGTGTGTGTGTCAGAGAGAGAAAGGGAGGAGGGGAGGGAGGATACACACAGAGACAGATAAAACAGACAGACTGACAGAGAAAGAAAGTGTTTCTCTCTCTCTCTCTCTCTCTCTCTCTCTCTCTCTCTCTCTCCTTCTCTCTCTCTCTCTCTCTCTCTCTCTCTCTCTCTCTCACACACACACACACACACACCACACACACACACACACACACACACACACACACACACACACACACACACACACACCACAAACACACACACACAACACCAACACACACACACACACAATACACAACATACACACACACCACACACAACACACACACACAAACACACCACACCACACACACAACACACACCACACACACACACACACACACCAGCACACACACACACACACACACATATATATATAGTATATATATATTATAGGTATATATGTAATATATATGTAGTATATAGGGAATATATATATATATGAATATATATATATTACTATATATACTATATAAGGAGAGAGAGAGAGAAGAGAAGAGAGAAAGAGAGAGAGAGAGAGAGAGAGAGAGAGAGAGGAGAGAGAGGAGACAGAGGGAGGAGAGAGAGGAGGGAGAGAGAGAGATGGGAGATGAGAGAGAGAGAGAAGAGAGAGAGAGAGGAGAGATGAGAGAGGAGAAGAGAGGGAGAGAGAGATAGATAGAGATTAGATAGATTAGATAGATTACCTTAAAGGACCTTACCTTAATGTTACAAAGTTAAATATTTGGATACAAATGCCTTATACTTACGAAGAGAGCAGACTGAAAATAGTAATAATAATAATAATATGTTGTGGATGACCTAGACCTCACAGAATTTTCTTTATCTACTGTATCACACACACACACACAATAACGAATGACGTAACTTCCAAACTTCCTTGTCATTTTTTTATATTTCGTGATTTACCACATCATTAATTACGTAAACGAGAATCTTATCACATATTCCGCCACTTTTGTAAAATGAATTATTAATTAATTTTGTCATTGCCTTTACTAGTCGTATAGGAAGTGAAAAGTCTTTCAAATCCCATTTAATATTCCGTTTGTGCATTCCATCTATCTGATATTTTATATACTTCAATATCAAAGTATTTTTTCCACCTACTATCCATCAACATGAATAGTTACAGATAAAATTAATGTTAAAGCAAAAGTTAAATATTAATCTTTCTTGTCATTTGAACATCCTCAAACGTGAGACAATCAGCAAGATTATGCAAGACGGAATCTCGTAATATCTCACCTCTAATCTTTCTTACAAATACCCATCATCTGCATATTTAATGAGAGAACACGGATAATAATCATTAACACATTCGTACGTTAAGTAAACATAGAGGGAGACAAAATACACGCTGAGGAACACCGGGTTGAATTGCAATTGATTCAACATGTATTTTTTTTTTACTAATGCGGTCTAGATCTTTGGCATTATAGTTGATTTCACATATAATATTCTTCAAACACTATGGCCCGTCTGGTCCATTCTATAAGCTTGCTATTTACATCGTTATTTAGTAGAATATCCGGTTGGATTATGTGAAATGCGCATCTGAAATATACGAAGAGAATTCTCAATGGCGTATAAGACTTATTTAGATCATAAGAATTATTAAGCTATTACGTAAACATATCATCTTTCAAACGTTTCCCCTTTGCAGTCTGTAAAACGTTCAGAAGCGTTATTAGTTATATTTTCCGACATCTTATTAGAACTCGCTTCTGCAGGCTTAAGATCATAATTTACTTTGCAGGATGTAATTAACTGAAGTATAGTTTTTGAAGATAGTTTCCGACTACTTGGAATAGGTAAAGGGAGAGAGAGAGAGAGAGAGAGAGAGAGAGAGAGAGAGAGAGAGAGAGAGAGAGAGAGAGAGAGAGAGAGAGAGAGGAGAGGAGAGAGAGAGAGAGAGGGAGAGGAGAGAGGAGAGAGAGAGAGAGAGAGAGAGAGAGAGGGAGAGAGAGAGAGAGAGAGAGAGAAGAGAACGTGCGAGGAGGAAAAAAAAAAGAGAAAAATTATATGCACTGTTTACTAGATCTACTCACAGCAAAGTTTCTCACTTGCGTGCTCACATATCACCCCCTGTCCCCCCTCCCCCCCTCCCCCCGCCACTCTTTGCTCCACACGACCAACAACAATACAAACAACGATTCATCATGGCGTTGCCTCAAAACAACCACACAGTTCAATCCGTAACAAACTGGATCTCAGCGGACAAACAAGAGAAAATACACGCATACGCACACTCGGGTATTCTAGTTCTTGTAAATACGTACATACATACATATATATATTTCTTGTATGTATATATTATATATATATATATTATATACACACATATATATAATATTATATATATATATATATATATATATATATATATATATAATATATATATATATATATATATATCAGTAAGAATGATAGATAGATAGCTGGATAGATAGACAGATAGATAGATAGCATAGAAAGAAGAGAGAGGTACATAAGGGGACAGAGAGTTAGATAGACATAACGAATAATAAATCCCGATCTATTTAACCCGCCGACGCATGACATGAACACAAAGAAACGTAAAAAGAAAAAAAAAAAAAAATGCAAGAGATTCTAAGAAAGAGCGAGAACTAGTTTGAGATCTTGGGACGCTGACCGAAAGGGTAGGACTGTCGAAGTTTTTTTTTCTTTTTTTTTTTAGGGTTTAATAAAGGTCCATATGTATCATCCTGTTTCACAAAATACGCCGTTGTCTTCGACTCTCCGACACCGTAATTAGTATTTTCGTCATTTCCCCCTATTTTCATCTTAAAACCTCACAAGAAAATATAACACGTAATTATTGTTATTTATCACCTATACATTCTGAGTGTGTCTGTCCAACGCCATCCACATCGTAAATGAAAGTCAAATGTGCGTGTGATGACTCGCCTTTTTGTCGGTCTGCGGGACAGGAGATTCAGGGAAGAGCATCGGAGGATCCTTTTCTGGAACGAAGATTTCTCGGTCCAAATATCCCGCGAATCTCTAGTCTGATGGTCGCCTCACCAATCTGGATCCCAGGACGCACGACTGTGCATCGTTATATATTATTGTATACATATGTGTGTGTGATGTATTATATATTTATAATATATACATATATATAATATATATATATAGTATATTTATATATACATATTTATATATATTATATAACTTTTTATATTATTTATATATTGCATATATAATAACTTATATATAAGGATATATATATATACTACTATATATATACTATATTATATATAATATATATATATATATATATATATATATATAATTATTATAGTATATATATACATATACACACCACATATATATTATATATATTTATATATATATATAGTATATATATCGTATATATACATACATATATATATTATTATATATATATATATATATAATTATATATATATATACATTATATATATATATGTATATA
>NW_020870797.1:157357-164857 GCF_003789085.1 Penaeus vannamei
TATAAAGACATAAGCTGAAACAAATGCGATCAGACATCTTCCTCCAAAATCTTGTAAATATAAAGACATATTTCCCTCTTAATACGAAAATCAGAGAGACCCAAAGACGAACTTCCTCGACTAAACTTTCACATGCGTGGAAATATCTTTATTCACTGATGTTTATTCGCAAATGACCCCTAACGGATAGAAAAAAAAATGCTAATCATGTTACTGATGAATCTAAATGGAAGGAAGACTAAGAGAGATTCCAAACAAGAAACAAACAAAACAAATTCTGTGACTTCCTACTCTAGTTGTTTTCATTTCTTTCTTTTCCCACCGTTTCCATTTCCTATTTATTTCTATTTTTATTTATATCTGAAATTTTCACGGAATCTGTCCATCATATGAGGGAAAATTGAGCATAATTTGATGTTGGTCTAAAGGCGAATTTAGCATAATTGTCTAAAATTATGATGCGAACTCTGCATCTGGTGCTCTTAATTCTTATGATTATCTCTCCTAATTCGCAACCATCATAGATTAGGCTCTTGTTTCAGCCGCCTCTTGACCTATTCCTTTGACATCTCACGACCTCAAGCTTCACAAAGGCGGGTCATCTTAGCCTCAAGCTTTTAGTATGTTCACCTCAGTATACTCAGCACATGTTCAGTGTACTTAGATCAAGTTTTCGTTATCTTCACCATTCACGCTTTTCCCTTATAAAACTTAAGATTAACCCCTTTATTACAACCTCAACAGTGATAATTAACCCCTTTATGACAACCCCCACAAAAAGATTCAACCCCCTTATCAAAACCTTAACAAACACTCAAAAAAAGCTCTAAGATTTAAGAAGATCTAACACCCACAGATTTAAGATTTAAGAAGACCTAACACCCACAGATTAAAGATTTAAGAAGATCTAACACCCCATCTATCACTTCCATAAAATCTTTGTAAATTTCCCCTCCTGTCTCGCCGGCCTTTGCAAATGCATGCAATCCCACCCTTTTACTGCACTGCAATATCCTACTTACCTCACTGGCGTCCGCTTTCACCCTCGCTATCCTGCTCTTGTATCACCCATGCAACTGGTGTATGATACAGACATGTATTTGTGTATGTGTGTGTGTATGTATGTGTATGTATGTATGTATGTATGTATGTATGTATGTATGTATGTATGTATGTATGTATGTAGGTATGTAGGTAGGTAGGTATGTACATGTGTGTGTATTTCTGTGTGTGAGACTGTGTGTGTGAGAGTGATATGCCACGAAGATAATAAAAAAGAGGAGAAAGAGAGAAAGAAATAATAAAAAGGAAAAAGGAAAAGAAAAATAAACCGCAAAAAAGAAAGAAAAGCAAACATAAAAAAGAAAAAAAAAAGGAAAAAATGGAACAAAAGCAAGTTAAAGAAAGAAAAGAAAACAAAAGAAATAAAACAAAACCCATTATTTCCCCGTCTCGCTGCGTCTCCTTCCTCCTCCCTTCCTCCGTGACCTCCTTCGCCATCCTGCGCAAGGTCCTGACCCAGTCTGACCGACCGCCCGCAAGCAAAGGCACGGGCTAGTAGACTGCGGAGATTCGGGATTAGCAGCTTCCAATCCCTAAGCTTTATTGCTAACTGCATATCGTGACGGTGCTAATTTCCCTGCAGTGACCTAGTGTTTGGCTCCACGCACACGGAAGAGGCACACAAACACGCACATAGACGGAATCTCATGTACGCACACAGACACGTACGAGGACACGGGAACGCATGTATACAGCATGCACACACACCACACAGACACACACACACACACACAGACACACACACAGACACACACACACACACACACACACACACACACACACACACACACACACACACACACACACACACACACACACACACACACACACACACACACACACACACACACACACACACACACACACACACACACACACGTACAAACAGCCTAATGATCTTTGCCGTGAAATGTTCTATTTTTAGCCCCGACGCGGCGCTCATTTCGTCAACTGGCATCGCCTTGGCCCCGATAAAATAAAGGTATTCTTGGTGTCAGTTTATGCTCAGTTATCTCAATGCTACACTTTATTATCAATGGCATGTGTATTGTGATTCATGTGTTTCGATAAATTCTATAAAAACATGTGATATGATGTATGTATCTCCTTTATGTGGTCTTTGTTTTGATTCCAGTTGGATTTATGTGGCATTTTCGTTTCATTTCTTATGCCTGCTGTGTGGTCCTATATTTTGTCTAGATCAATTCTTATTGTATCTTTGCCTTGGATGTATCACTCTTGACAGTGTCTAATTGCTGTATAAGATGGCGTAATCAATTTCCATTTATTCTTCAATATAACTCTCTATTTATCTTTACTCTATCTACATTCTTTGATCTAAATGATGTCATCTATCAATTCTTCACTTCAATCTATCAATTTTTCATGCCAGTCTATCCATTCTATATTCTCTAGTCTATTTATCTATCTAGCGTTCTTCTATCTGCATTCTTCGATCTATCCCTCCTTCATTCTCCAATCTCCCTATTCTAAATAAGTGAAAAAAAAAAAAAATTCATACTTTTCCTGTCCAGTTCCTCTCCACGTGACATTTCTAGCACTTCTCTCCCCGCCCGCCTGGCCTTGTGAAAGCAATTCGAGTCTTGGCGTGTTTTTGTTCTCTTGTTCTCCTGTTCTCTTGTTCTCTGACCCGAGTTATTTACGGCTGCCTTCCACGGCCTGTCCTCTGACCTTTTCTCGTAACTTAACCCCAGGGCCAACCTGAGGCTCCGCCCATTTGCCTCTGGGACTGCTCCTCCTCTCTTAGGTTGTTTGTTTGTGGGCTTTTGATCGAGTTTTGATGTTATCGGTATTATCGGTATTATTATCATCATCATTATCATTTTAATTGTCATGGTCACTGCCATTATTATTGTCATTATCATCATCATTATCATTTTAATTGTCATGGTCATTGTCATTATTATTGTTCATGGTCATTGCATTATTATTGTCATTATCATTATCATTGTCATATCATCATTCATTATTATTGTCATATTCATCATTATATTATCAACATGTCATTGTCATTGTCATTATCATCATCATTATCATTTTAATTATCATGGTCATTGTCATTATTATTGTCATTATCATCATCATTATCAATCATGGTCACTGTCATATCACAACTATTATACAATTAATATAATAATCAATGGCAGCAATATTTATTTATTATTATCATTATCAATCATTATCAAATATAATCATTATTATATCATTATTATCATATTATCATAAATCATTCATCGTTATTATCATTTCTGTATCATATATTATATAAACTTTTTATATATTTGATTATCATGCATATATATTATATTATATTATTATATTATATATATATCATATATATATATATAATATCTGCATACATATATATATATATATATATATATATATATATATATATATATATATATATATATATATATATATATATATATATATATATATATATATATATATATATATATAATATATATATATATATATATATATATATATATATATATATATATATATATATATATATATATATATATATATATATATATATATATATATATATATATATAATATATATATATATATATATATATATATATATATATATATATATATATATATATATATATATATATATATATATATATATATATATATATATATATATATATATATATATATATATATATATATATATATATATATTATATATATATACATGCAATGAAAAACACAATACCGTGTTGATAATATGGAAGAAAAAAACCCAAAACAACTAGATTATAGAGGAAAGTGAGACAACAGTTTCGGAATCCTCGATTCAATCTTCGGGTCTAGTTTGTGCATTGTGGGTTTTTCTTCCACACACACACACACACACACACACACACACACACACACACACACACACACACACACACACACACACACACACACACACACACACACATATATATATGTGTGTGTGTGTGTGTGTGTGTGTTATATGTTTTGTGGAGGGTGGGGTAATGGTTTGTAAAAAGTAAAATGACCCAAGGTGCTGCCTCACCTGTTCCCAAACACATGACCCACATGCAGTACAGAGTGTGTGCAAACGTGGAATATGGCTCACGTGATTTCTACCCCAACCCCTCCCCCCACCCCACCCCCACCCGCAACCCCACCCCCCACGCCCACCCCCACCCCCGACCACGTGCTCCTCGCCACCCTGATCCATATTGGACGGTGTTTGTGAATCATTCCAGAGGTATTTCTGGAATAGATATTTATGTCGAGTGAGTGTTCCCATCGCTATCCTTCCCCACTGCACTGGTATACAACATAAATATATTTATGTATGAATGTATGTATATATGTATGTATATATGTATGCATTAATGTTTGTATGTCTTGTTTGCTTGAAATTTATATATCTTTATGTCTATTCCTTTGCAATATGTATACAAATATATATATACACATAGATGCATGCACTCACACACACACATACACACACACACACACACACACTCACAAACACACACACACACACACACACAATATATATATATATGTATGTATATTATATATGTATATATATGTATATATATACACACATATATATGTATATATATTTATATCATATATATATATTACATATATCCATAGATATACATATATATGTCTCATTTTCTTCAATATATCTAGTTTGTGCATTGTGGGTGTTTCTACTACTACTACTACACTACACACACACACAACACACACACACACACACACACACACACACACACACACACACACACACACACACACACACACACACACACACACACACACACACACACACACACACGCATATATATATATATATATATATATATATATATATAATATATTATATATATATATATATATATATATATATATATATATATATAATATATATATATATATATATATATACATATATATATATATATATATATATATATATATATATATATATATATATATATATATATATATATATATATATATATATATATATGTGTGTGTGTGTGTGTGTGTGTGTGTGTGTGTGTGTGTGTGTGTGTGTGTGTGTGTGTGTGTGTGTGTGTGTTTGTGTGTTTGTGTGTGTATGTGTCTGTGTCTGTGTGTATCTAGATTGTTTGTATATGTATACGTATACACACAAGGAAAACTCTCCGAAAGCCCGTGTGGTGGAAGCAAGGAAGAGTGCAACGGGAGTGACACCGAAGGAGTGAAGCGAGGATGACTCACTTCAATTAAGGGCCTCCACCTCCTCGACACCTGGTGTCATATGCCATAGAGTAGTCATTAAAATCTAAATGTTGTTTCAATAAATCAGTTTAATTAAAAGACAGACGACTGGTATGGTATGCAAGAAACGTGATCTATTGTGATAAAATATGTTGTATGTTTATTCACTGGGATTTATGATCTATTGTCACAATCATTACTGTAATACAAAGCTGTTTGTTGTTTCCAGAAAATGATTTATAGCTATTTTCTTCTTTTTTGAAATTTGCTTTTCCTAAGACAGGTTCAATACACAACTAAATAACTCCAGTGAGGAGATGGACTATGAACATTGATTAAGTTAAAGTGGTATGTCTGTAAAACAAACGAAAAATACCAAATTATATCCATAAAAACACAGTAGAAGACCAGGAAATTGAAAATCTGTCTACTGTTATCAGTATTAGAGACTTTAAGAGCTTGCTGTAAGTGCTGAGTCCACGTTCTCGAAACTTTCTCTTTTTCTTGCAAACAGAAATGTCGCATTCCTTAAACAGGGTTTGGAGATGTCAGCAGCTCACTTTCTATTATTACTTATTTGTGTCACATCTTTTAATGAAGTAAAATCCAATTACCGAACATGACTAAGATATAAGATAGCTATGTCTACCCTAAAGTAAATATTCAAATGTACGTTTTCTATGACTAAAAAATTACAGAAAACAAAATATTAGGAGGGACTACTCTACTTTATTATTGTCCCTAATAAAGGTTACGATGTGACATACTGAAAAGTTTGAAAATTGTAAACATACATCATACTTGTGAATATAATCCCTTTATTAAATACAATATCTGCATAATACTAATCTTATTGTGGAAACAATAAGATTAACATTGATAATGATTGTATAATCATGATAACGATGGTATAACTACAATACTAATACTATAACAATAATGAAATGCAATAATGCCAATTATTGAGAGAGATAACTAATTGCTGATATCGCATTGAATTCAATATCAACTTTTAAGAGAGAGAGAGAGAGAGAGAGAGAGAGAGAGAGAGAGAGAGAGAGAGAGAGAGAGAGAGAGAGAGAGAGAGAGAGAGAGAGAGAGAGAGAGAGAGAGAGAGAGAGAGAGAGAGAGAGAGAGAGAGAGAGGAGAGAGAGAGAACAGATACAAACATACACAAACACGTATCCACTCACAGGCATATACGCAAGTTTACATAAATTAATACAATTACGTATACGTATACTTATTCACACATAGATATTGCATACAACTGCAAATACTGATGCGTATGTATGTGTACTTACATACCTGTGCATTCGAACAAACATACACACACATACATGCACAAGCGAACATACATACTTTGCTTTATTAGCATATTATTCTGCATAAATACACACAAACACACACATACTTTCCTGATTCTTTACAAACACACACTCATTTACAGACACTTACTTTCCTGATGTTTTCACACACATGCAAACACACACAATCATGCAGACACATACACATATTTTCCTTATTTTTCCACACACACACATACACACTCACTCATTCACACACGAGCGCGTGGCCTCACATCTTTCTGATGTTTTGCACACACACACATATAGACATACAAACACACAGACACACATGACACTTACACACTTACACACAAACACACAGACGCACATGCACACAGACACACATGTACACTTACACACAAACACACAAACACACAGTTTACACTTACACACACACACACACATGTACACTTACACACACACACATGTACATACACACACACACACACACACAGACACACACACACACACGTATATGTATGGATCTTATGGTGTGTATACATTTTTGTTGTTTTCTACATTTATTTTTTCATTAATATTTTTATTAATCCCTTTTACTTTCTTATTTCATGTATCTATTTATTCATTCATTGCTTGATATGTACAAACCTGGACTAACTCACTTGTGGTTCTTGGACTCGCCCTTCCCTCCGAGCTTCTTGTCCTTCCCTCGGTTCTTCGTCTCCTCCATCTCCTGTTTCCTCTCCTCCCGCCTCCTCCTCTCCTCTTCTTCTCGTCCGAGCGCTTGACTCTCTCGCCTCCTTCTTGTTCTTCCTCTCCCTCTGCCTCAGCCTCTGCTTCTCGGTCCCCG
>NW_020870797.1:182357-187357 GCF_003789085.1 Penaeus vannamei
CGACGACGTTCCGCCTCACCTATATATATACTGATGCGAGAAGGTGCCGTTCCTGCCTATGGTGATGTTCTTGTAGACCCAGCCGTCCGTGCCGAAGCCGATGGCGTAGGAGATGGCGAAGTAGAAGCAGGCGTTCCAGTGGATGATGACGAGGATGTAGAGGACGACCTTGCAGATCCTGAAGGCGTTGGGGAAGTTCGTCCTCGTCTCCGTTTTGTCGAAGAACTCACCCATGCGCGATATCCTGTTTTGGGGGGGTAGGGGGAGGGAGGGGGGAGGGAAAGGGGGGGGAGGGGGTTGAGGGGTTAGTAGGGGAGGGTGGGTGGGATTCGGGGAGGGAGGGAGGAAGGGTGGAGGGGAAAAAGTGGGGGTTGGGGTGGTGGGGAAAGTGGGGGTGGGGTGGAGGGGAAAATGGGGGTTGGGGGAGGGGAAAAGTGGGGGTTGGGGTTGGGGGTGGTTGGGGAGGGGAAAAGTGGGGGTTGGGGTGGAAGGGAGGAAGGATGGGTGGGGTAATGGAGGGGAGAGGCAGGAAGGGGGGTTGATGGAGAGAGGGGAGTGGAGTAGAGTGGAAGGAGCGGGGATAGATTGAAAGATGGAGGGATGGATTGATGGGGGAGGGTGGATGGATGGGGGTTAAAGGTGGAAGGAGAAGGGTGGGGTAGAAAGGTGGAATGAAGGGGACAGATAGATGGATAGAGGGATTGTTGGGGGAGGGATTGAGGGAGGCATGTATAAATTATAGGGGAGAGACGGAAGGTTTGGAGAGGGGGGAGAGAGAGAGACGGAGAAAGAAAGAAGAGGGGATCAGAAAATAATATGAATTAGACAGCGTATGAAAACGACAATAGCTATTGCATAATTGCCATGGGCTATTTTTTTTACATTATGAATCATAACAACACAAAGGGGATATGCAGTAACGACAATCCTAAAACCAAAAAGCTCATAAAGTACTTCTATAAATCTAAACTGTTTTCTCCTCTAATAACACTTACCGCAGAAGCCTATTAACCCTCACAAGGACAGGCCCAGGGACGTAGTTATCACAGTTAGTGCCGGTGAGGAGATAGACGAGGTCAGTGGGCAAGATGGAGATCAGGTCAAGCTTGAATCCCCACGACTTGATGTAGTTCTTGCGTAACTTGCTCGGATCCTTGACCATCAAGCCTTGTTCGAGATATCCTGCGGGAGGCGAGGGGCGTAAGGGCTGGGATACATGCTGTGATACGTGGGATTCCTAATATGGTAGCTGCTGTGATACGAACTGATATGTATCGTAATATGTACTGTGATATATGGTGTGATGCTAACTGTGATATGTACTGTGGTACGAAAGAGAACACGTGTGCACTGACATGGATACATACGCATATTTGGGCTCGCATATGAACGTGTTTGAAGATACGCTTTGAACAGAAACTCCTGATTTATATATAACTTTTACTTAGATATTAACAGGATTAATCTACACGAAAATACATTGAAAGTAAATAGATTACGGCCTTACACGTACCCACATATCCATGCATTAGTCTATACATTTACCTTCTACATTCATGGCCTCTCCCTCCTTTCTTCCCTCTCCTTATCTCCCCTTTCCCGATATTGCCTGTATTGTAATCTCTTCTCCCTTTGATCTTCCTTGATTTCATTTCCTCCCTTTCTTTTCCCTTCCTCTCATCTCACTCCCTGTCCTTCCCATCTCACTTTCCCTCCCTTTGTTACCTTTCCCTTTTTTCCCTACGTTTTTTTATCTTTACCTTTCTTCCTTTTTTAAACTTCCCTCCCTTCCCTCCACGCTGCCGTCCTCTTCCTCTAAACTTCCCTCCACTTCTTTTACACTCACTCCCTCTCCTTCAGAACTTACCTCCCCTTCTTCTCCTCCCTCTCCCTCTAACTTCCTTCCCCTCCTTCTCATCCTTCCATACTCTCTCCCTCTCCCTCTAAACTTCCCCTCCTCCTTCTCATCCCTCTACACTCCTCTCCTTTCTAAACTTCCCACCTCTTCTTCCGTTCCCTCTACTCTGCCCTCCCTCCCCCTCTAAACTTCCCTTCTCTCTACACCCCCTCCCACTCTTCCTATATGTCCCTCCCCTTCTTCCCCTTCTCCTTATCTCCTCTTACCTTCGTGGGCCCGAATAACCATATCTATAACATAGACTCCGTCACAGATATAGTCAAGGCTGAGCCAGAGAGCCGGGCTGAGGTTGTGTAACTCCCAGAAGACGGCGCGACCCACGATCATCACCCAGTTGTACAGAAGCGCCGCCGTCATGACGAAGAGCCACTGGAAAGGAAGGCGGTGTGAAGGCTACTTTATTTTTGTTGTTATCGCCGCGGTTGTTGTTGTTGTTATGTTGATGGTGGTGGTGGAAATGGTGGTGGTTTTGAGGGTGGTGGAGGTGGTGGTGATGATGATGAGTATTGTTATTATTACTATAATCACTGTTATCATTGATGTTCATCTTTTTGTTTATGATCATAATGTGTCAGAAATCCATTTTACTCACACGTGGAAAATACCACGAAAATGAGAGAATTATTATTATTATTATTATTTTCAATTTCAAACCGAAAAGTTAACGTTAAACAAAGAAAAAGATGTAGGGTAGATAGAGAACGACCGAACTTTTGGTACTCTCGGGTATCTGGAACTCCCCTCGAGATAAGACTAATAGAAAAAACAAAAAACAAAAACAAAAAAAAGCAGGATGAGTGGGCGTGTGACAAAGAGGAAGTGGGCGGAGGGAAGCTCCCGGGCGGATCTAAAATGGAACCATAATTCCAATGGAAACACGTAAAAAGGATTAAGAGAGAGGATCTGACGATGCAAGCTTGTGGAGTGAGGGAAGTAGAGAGAGAAAGAGAGAGAGAGAGAGAGAGAGAGAGGAGAGAAGAGAGAGAGAGAGAGCGAGAGAGAGATAGAGATAGAGAGATAGATAGATAGATAATAGATAGTAGATAGATAGATAGAGAGAGAGAGAGAGAGAGAAGAGAGATGAGAGATAGATAGAGAGATAGAGAGAGAGATAGAGAGAGAGAGAGAGAGAGAGAGGAGAGAGAGAGAGAGAGAGAGAGAGAGAGAGAGAGAGGTGAGTGAGTGAGTGAGTGAGTTAGAGAGAGGTAGAGAGAGGGGGGGGGAGAATGAGGAGAGAGAAGAGAGGAGAGGAGGAGGAGTACACACACACACACACACACACACACACACACACACACACACACCACACACACACACACACAACACACACACACACACACAACACACATACCACACACACACATATATATATAACATAAACCATACACCATCCATACACTATATCACACATGAACCACATATATATATATATATATATATGCACACACACACAACACACACCACAATACACATACAACATATATATATATATATTATATATATATATATTATATATATATATATATATATATATATATATATATATATATATATATATATATATATATATATATATATATATATATAAGATAGGGAGATGAGTCTGATGCCCTCGTTAAAGACGAGGACCAGAGGAGACCAAAGCTGTCAGAGGTGTTGGGGGGAGGGGGGAGGGGGGATAGAACTATAATCTATTCAAGGGAGACGGATGAAGCGGAATCCCAAGTAAATGAAATAAAGAAAATAATTAATGAATAAACGGATGAATAATAAAAAATGATAAGCTTAACGACAAAGTAATGATTAAATAAGCCGACGGAGGTAGGGAGGGGGGTTGGGGGTAGGGAGGGGTGGGAGGAGAGCCAAAAAGGGGGAGAAAATGGCCAAGAGAAGAGATTAGAATGACAGGACAAGGCACACACGCGAGGATGGATAGAGTGAATGGATGAGGAGGGAGGAAGGGGAGGGGCAGGAATGGACACACAAAAGGGAAAGGCAAGAAAAGAAAGAAAAAAAGAAAAAAATCAAGTATATATTGATGTTTCTTCCCTAAAGCAACAAACTTAAGACACCGCATTCATAAATTCATATACAATATAAAAAATAAACAAATAATCAAAAAGAAAACAGAAAAAAAAAACTTGACAAAAAATCAAGCAACCGTATCGTTTACAAACAAAATCATTAGGAGCAAAGGAAGGCAAACAAAGCACAGACCCCCTTTGTTGGCAAGAATCCGAGGCCCTTCAAACACCATCTATTAAAGACAAACAACGCTACTATTGGCACGCTGGCATCGCGTTCAGCAGACAATTACGATGATGCTTTTCACCTGTCGCCTCACAAACAACAAACAACCTCTCCGCGATGGGTGTCTTTTGCGTCAAACAAATGGTCGAGGCGAGGGACATTAACCGCTCTGACGCCGGCTCCATTTTTCTCAACTTCTCCATTAGTGACTTCTTTCTCCCCGCTCTCGCTCCCCTCTCTGTCTGTGCGTCTGTTTGTCTGTGTTTCTCTCTCTGTCTGTCTTGTCTGTCTGTCTGTCTGTCTCTCCCCTACTCCCCTCTCTCTTTCTCCTCGCTCTTAGTCTCACTCATTTCTCTCTCTCTCTCTCTATCTCTTCTCTCTCTCTCTCTCTCTCTCTCTCTCTCTCTCTCTCTCTCTCTCTCTCTCTCTCTCTCTCTCCTCTATATATATATATATATATATATATATATATATATGCTATATATATATATATATATATATATATATATATATGTATTATATATGTATATATATGTATGTATGTATGTATGTATGTATATATCTCTCTATATCTATTATATCTATATACATATACTATACACATATATATATATATATATATATATATATATATATATATATATATATATATATATATATAATATATATATATATATATATATATATATATATATATATATATATATATATATATATATAATATATATATATAGAAGAGAGAGAGAGAGAGAGAGAGAGGAGATACATATACATATACATATACATTCATATGTATGTATATATGCATATATAGACACACACACACACACAA
>NW_020870797.1:199857-202357 GCF_003789085.1 Penaeus vannamei
GATAAAACGTATGAGGAATAAAGAAAATGAGATTTATCAATATACGAAAGGGACATGGAATAACATAAAAGAAAGAGAGAAAGAAAAAAAGAAAAAAAAAAAACACGATTAAGAGAAATAAAAACAAAGAAAAATAATGTTGGCTAGTATAATTCCCAAAACGAAAAAAACGAGCATTTGAAAAAGAAACTCGGATTTGGCGATATTGATACAGGGATTAAGTGTAAATGAGCTATGTGAGGCATGAAGAGAGAATTGCATTGATTACTATTATCACTATTATCATCAACACACTACCATATGTTATCATTATTACTATAATTAGTTTTATCATTAATATCATTATCATTATAATCATCATTATTAGTATTGTTATCATTATCATTATTATTATCATCGTTATTATTATTGTTATTATTATTATTATTATTATTATTATTATTATTATTATTATATTATTATTATTATATTATTATTATTATTATGATTATTATTATCACTATTATCATTGTTATCATTTTCATTATCGCTACTATCGATTACTATTTTCTTTATTATTATTTACATTATTATCATTACTATCATCACTATCATTATCATTGCTATCATTACCATTAGTAGTAGAATGATGATAATAATGATAATTTTGATAATAATGATAAAAATTATAATTATGATAATAATGATGATGATAATGATAATTGTTATTTTACTACAATAAACTTAATAATTTTTTTCATTATCATCATCATCATCTCATTATTGTTATCATTCTGACATTACTATTATCATTATTATCATTATTATAGTAATCATTATCATAATCATTATCATTACTGCTATCATTATCATTATTACCATTATTACTGTTATCATTATTATCATTATCATCATTATCATCATTATCTTCATCATCAGTAATATCATTTTTAGTTATTATTTCAACTTATATTATAATTTTGATCATCACCATTATCATTGCTATTATTATTATTACTATTATCATGACAATTATTAATATTGATATCACTGTTCATATTATCACTATTTCTAATATTACCGTTATTACTATCAAAATTACTATTATCATTGCTGTTATTGTTATTGTTATTATCATTATTATTATCATCAATATTATTCATTATTATTATCAATATGATTCATTATTATTATTATCATTATTATCATAATTATTATTTCTAATACCATCGTTATTATTATAACTGTTATCATTATAATTATTGTAACTATTATTATCATCATTATCACTGTTTTTATTATGTCTATCATCATCATTATTGTTATTATTATAATCAATATCATCATTATTATTACTGTTATTATCATCATCATTATCATTATTATCATGACTTGTCTTTATCATAACCAACGCTCCACTGTCTAGAAGCAAACAAACAAAGACAACAACAACAAAAATGAAAACAACGAATGAAATTAATTAAACTAAATGAACAAACTCATGAAAATGAGTGATGAACAAACTCTGATTGAAATACAGCAACCAACGCTCCACTTTCTAGAAGCAAACAAACAAAGACAACAACAACAAAAATGAAAACAACGAATGAAATTAATTAAACTAAGCACACAGAAGAAGCAATCCTGGGTGATGAACAAACTCAAAAGTGATGAACAAACGGATGTTCCATGAAAAGTAAAGTTGAACTCGACGCGCCTGAGTCATGCTGTTAGAGGAGTGTGATTACGGTGCAAATGATGATGATGATGATGATATGTGATAATGATAATAATCATAATTATAATGAGGATAATTATAATGATGAAGAAAATGAAAAAAATAAGGATGATGATAACAATAGTACGGATATGATAATAATAATAGTCATGAATATGATTATGATAGCAATTATGAATGAAGAGAATGATGGAAAGTAAAGGATGATGATAACAGTGATACGGAGATGATAATGGAAATCGTGATAACAATAGTATTATTGATTGTGATTATGATGATGTCAATAGCAATAATAGTAGAAATAATAGCAATGATAATGATAATGGTAATTCTGAATAAGGATTCAATAATATTTCCATGATGATAATAATATCAAGATGGCAACGATAACGTCACTCATGATGATAATTATAATAATGATAATAACTCTAAAACTATATCAGAAATAATGATGATTATACATATCAATGATAACAGTAATGATTATAAAGATAAAGCAATAATAACAATAACAGTAATGATGATGGGAATGATAATAATAACAATCATATTCCATAATAAAAATGATGACAATAATAATTATCATAATCATCGTAATAATGACAGCAACAACAACAATAATGATAATGATGAAAATAATCATGATAGTGAAAATAAAAGCAATGATGATAACACTAATAACCATGATCATAATGGTAATGATAATAATAAAGAAATTGTAATGATAGTAAGGCTAATAATGATAATGATAATAATGATAATTATCATAATTATAAAAACAAT
>NW_020870797.1:207357-209857 GCF_003789085.1 Penaeus vannamei
GTGATAATAATGGTACTATCAAAATGATAATGGCAATAATGATACAAGATGACAATTAAGTTAATAATAACATATAGTAATAACAATAATTGGTAATAAACAATGATAATAATAATGACACTAATAACAATAATAACATTATAATAATCATAATACTAATGTCAAGAACAACACAACAACAATAATGATAATGATAATAGAAATAAAATTTTAAAAAATGAAAACGTTTAAATAACGATGACAAAAATAGAATCAAAATTTTACCATTACATCATCATCCATTTCTTGCTCTATTACCCTCTTTCACTCCTCACGGTAATTAGTGAAAAATTCCTCGTCTTAAATGGACCCCAAGAATGACATTTAGCGAAACTATAATGAGGTAGAAAAAAGAAAAAAAACGAAAAAGAACAAAAAAAAAACGAAAAAGAACAAAAAAGAGAAAACGAAAGAGAACAAAAAAGAAAACGGGAAACAATTGTGACTTTTTTAACGAATCTCAAAGAAAACGGGAAGTGGACCACACACACTAAGGTCTTTGTTGAATTGCTAATATTTGAACTTTATTATCTTATTATTATTATTATTATTATTATTATTATCATTATTATTTTTGATACTATTATTATCGTTGCAGTTTTTATGTTATCTTTAAGGGATAAAGAAATATATATATTGCTATTCTTTCTTATTTTTGGTCAATGTTAACTTTGTATCATATGTGAGTGTGTGTGAGCATAAACCTCCGCTTTAGAAATACAAAATAATTTTACCTAAGTTCTGCCCCCGCTCTCCCTCCATGTCAAATCCCCCCCCCAAAAAAAAAGTACATTTATTTCCTATTCTTCAACACAAGACAAAAAAGAAAAGAAAAAAAGAACCGAAAAAGAATAACGAATAAAGAGAAAAAAAAGAAACAGAAGATTCATTATAGCGGGGTTCAGATCGGATGAAAAATCTAACAGCTGAGTCGTTGTGGTTGGGGGGGGGGTGGGGGGGAGGAGAGGAAGGTTTGTTATCTGATATGTTGTTAACTGCCGGTCATTTACTTATCTTAATTAAAAAGGCAGTTGGAGAAAAAGGAAGTTTCGGGAGTAATCGGCAGGGAAATGGCGGGAAAAAAATAGAAGGAAAGATGGCGGATTGTCGGATGCCCGGGGGGGGGGTTGTACGTTAAGGGATACGGGCCTATTTACTTTCCACTTTATCGACGCCTTATATCTAAAAAAAGATAGGAGGATATTGCTCTATTTGATATAATTTAGTCGTAGATTAATTAGATCTTCGGCCGATAGAGAGCGCGCGCATTTTAACTCCCTTAATTACGCGGGATTGATGTAAAAGATTAGCTCCCTCCAGTGACGGTTTTAATGGGGTCTTTTTTTTTTTTTTTCATGAGATCAAAAATGTGAAAGATTAAAGTTTGAATTTATAGCAAAAACCGCCGGCAGTGTTTTTATGGGTTAATTTTTGGGTTTAGTGAGTTTGTAAAATAGATATGTTGGTTTGTACTTATATATTTATGTAATTATTCATTTGTTTTTTGTGTTAGATTACTGGAAAAAAAAACGAATAAAAAAAATCTAAAACATGTCAATCTCACTCCAAAAAAGTAATAAAACTGCCAATTTCATTCTAAAAAAAAATCAATAGACATGCCACTTTATACCAAAAGTATATAAAAATGTCAACTTAACACCACCGCCTAAAAAAAAAAAAAAAAAAAAAAAAAAAAAAAACAGTTCAAAAAAAAAAAAAAAAAAAAAAAAAAAAGTTTACGAACGCGATACCGGCCATCACCCCCCCCCTCCCCCACCCCCACCCCCACCCCCAACCCATCCTCTGCCTCTGCCAATTAGCGGGTTGAAATGAAAAGAAAATGGGTCATTTTGAAGAATGGGAATTCATGATTGAAGGACAGACTAAGGAAAATGAGGATGATGAAGAGTGAATGATAATAATGAGGGTGATGATAGTGATAATGACTGATAAGGTGCGTTGATGATACCGATAATGATAGCAGTGATCGTAAAAAATGTTGATGATGACATTAATGATGATAACGTAATGATAACAGTGAAGACGATAACAGCAGCAGCAGAAGTAGTAGTAATAATGATAATAATAATCGTAATAATAGTGATGATAATATTGACGATAACAATGATAACAATAACAATAATGATAATAATAGTAATGATAATAGTGATAATAATGGTCATAATGATAATAGTAATAACAATAATAAAATACAATGATGATGATGATAGTAATGGTAATAATAGTAATGATGATTGTTATTATGATCATCATTACTATTATTATTATACTGATAACAATAATGACAATAATAATAATGATCTCTCACTCTCGCTTACGACTTTGAATACTTAATTTCTAGATTAATTAAAATCAATTAAACTCTTCCTTTAATAAAATTGTTATCTTTTGTTTCAAAGTTCAAAGGTTTTAAGTCTTTTATCAAGTATATTATATATTT
>NW_020870797.1:214857-217357 GCF_003789085.1 Penaeus vannamei
GAGGGGGGGAGGGAGGGAGGGAGGGAGGGAGGGAGGGGGGGGAGGGAGGAAGGAAGGAGGAAGGGAGAGGGAAGGAGGGGGGGGTCGATGTTCGATGGCATCCACTAGGGTTCATTTGGGGTCTGGAGAGGTAGGGAGATGGGGGGGGGGGGGGGTAAAGGGTGTGGGGGGAGGTGTATTTGCCATAGCTTTTGGGGGTTGGGGGAGGGGGGGGAGGGGGTGTAGGTTGTAGGTTTGGCCGGTTAAAGTTCGGATTTTATTTTCCTCCTCTTACTGTTGTTGTTTTTTTTACCTCTTCTCTCGTCTCTTCCCTTCGTCTCTGATCGCTTGTCTCGTCTCTTCTCCGTCGTGCGTCTCTCGTCTCTGGCTACTCTTTTCTCACCGGCTCCTCTCTCTCTCTCCTATACTCTTCTTATTTTTTTTTTTTTTTTTTTTTTTATCTTTTTATTTTTGATTTTTTTATTTCTTTTTTTTTTATATTTTCTTATTTCTTCTTACACTCATTTTTTTCTCTTTTTTTTTCTTACTTATTTCTTTTTATTCGCCCTTATTTTTTTTTCTTCTTTTCATCTTTCTTTCATCTGGTTCTTTTCCTTTTCTTTTCTTTTTCTTCTTTTTTCTTTTAAATTGTCTCTCTCTGTCGTTTTGCTGGGCACGAGTCCTCCTGCTCTCTCCCTCGATTTTAGTCCTTCCTCCACACTTTTCTCTCTCTTCCTAGCTCTTCTTTTTCTATTTCTTCTTTCTTCTTTTTCTCTTTTTTGTCTTTTTTCTCTTTTTATAACAAATCAATCGGCGACGCTCTCCTATCTCACTTGATGTCTGGCTTTCTAAATAAAAAAAAAAATCAAAAATCATCATTAAACACAAAAAGAATTTCCTTTCTCTCTGTCTTTTTGCTTCTTCGGTATCCGTCTGCTCATATATATCTCTCTCTCTCTCCGATCTGAATCATACCATTCGGCTCAAATTATGTCTTCTCATCTCTCCATCTCATCATATCCTTCTATCTCCTCATCTCTCATCATCTCTCTCTCTCTCATCTCTCCTCTTCTCCTTCCTCTCTTCTCTCTCATCATTTGAGAGTCTCAATTTCGTGCTCGTCTCAATTATTTCTCCGATCTTATCCTCTCCCTTCTCACTCTTTCTTCTTCATCTCTCCTCGTTCTTTATCCTTTTTCCCTCATCTCCATCTCGTCCTCCATTCTCCTCGTCCTCAATTTCATCCTCCATTCTTCCTACTCTCAGTATTCTCACATATACCTCCATTACTGTTCATTCATCCTAGTCCTTTTCCTCTCTCCCTCATCATTTCAACGTATCAGAGAAACGGAAGCAATAAAGACTGAGAGGAATTGAACAAGTGAAGGTTTCAAGAAGGGCGGAAAGAAGTCCATTCATCGAGGACGAAGCGGCAAAGGACCACACTCGCCTAATTGGTACGGCCAATGAGAACAGGGGGCGGATGATGTTCTCTTCCTCTCTTTTTCTGTCTCATTTCTCTTTCATATTGGGTCCTTTCTCTTTTTTCTTTCTTTCTCCTTTCTCTCATGTATACTCGTCTTTCTCTCTCCTCATCTCGGTCTCTCTCCTCCTCTTCATCTCCGCTCTCGAATCCTCTACGAACCATCGAGGAGATCCACTACCTCCCGCATCGAAATCACTCTCATCTCTCTCTCTCTGTTTCTTTTCTTTCATTCTCTTTCTTTTCTCGTTCTCGTTGTCCTTTCTTTCTTTCCTCACCTATATAACACCTCCTCCTCCCTCACCTCCCTCACCACGTCTTCTCTCCTCTATTCTCTCTTCTTTTCTGCTAGCAAGAACAAAATTTGTCAGTAGTAAATTAATTTTCACATTATCGCGTGTTACCTATTTTGAATAACGAACTTTAAAAAGAATCGATACAGATGTGTATTTATCTTTTCGTTTAATTTCAAACCTTATCAAAGAGCATATCATTTTTGCGCTTTATACTCAACTATGGCATATATTATATCAACATGTTTATCCGCGACATGTGTCTTTTAAGCATCAAGATAAATAAACATTTTTTTTGTTTAATTTATGCGATGATGAAATAAGAAATCTGAAATATCTATCAATTTGCAAATGGCTAAATTATTCCTAAATTTACATTTTCACTTTCTGAATTTTCTCATATTTCCTTAATACTTCCTTCCTTTATTTTTCACTTCCTTCTTTTATTTTTCACTTTCTCCTTCCATTTCCTCGTTTATTCAATTCCTTTCATTATACATTTATTGATTTTTCTTGGACGCAGCTGTGTAACCCTGATTTAGGAGCTGCTCTGAGGAGAATACTATTTCAGGGTTAAGCTCTCAATGTGTCACGGTTCTTGAATTAGCCACAAGGTCATGACCCCGTTGACCTCCGTGTCGAATTAGGTCACTCAGTCATCTATCGTCAGTTTCTGGAACATTCGTGTCACTCTTTCTCTTTCTCTCTCTCTCTCTCGTTTCCCCTACCTCACGTCTTTCTTCTG